>SEYY01017010.1:0-5000 GCA_009176605.1 Armadillidium nasatum
TAATGCGGCTTATGTAGGCCAAACTGGTTACATTAAAAGTGAGGATTGAAAACATAGAGGAGTTCCTTCAGAACTGACCTTCTCTTTTCTTCTCCGTAACACTCTACCATAAGAGACATGAGATACCCATCCTTTTTCTTTCCGATTTCTCTATACTCCGACACGTCTTCTCTTCTTGATCGTGGATATTGGAGTCTTTATATATTAAAAACTCATTCCCCATCCTTAAATGATCAAGCTTCTTCTACTTTCTTTTCACACAATGATGAAGTCCTTTTTCCTAAAAGTCAGCCTTTTTAATATTTTCTTGGTGATGCAAAATTTCGACTTTAGTCTTGGTTTTTGTTTGTTATTTTAAATCAATATAATTTATATTTATATATTTTATTTAATTGTTATTATTAATTTTTTTATTTTTATATAAGTTAATGAAATTTGTTTATTTAATTAGAATTTTTATAATTAGATTGTGCTGAGGACGGACCGAGTTAAGGTTTGAAACGTTCACACTGTAATAAAAATATGTGGAGACCCTTGTGTTGGCTTTAACCTTTATATATTATATAATATATATATATATATATATATATATATATATATATATATATATATATATATATTATATATATATATATATATAATATTATATATATATATATATATATATATATATATATATATATATATATATATATATATATATATATATATATATATATATATATATATTATATATATATATATATATATATATATATTATCATTATTATTAAATCCCGCATCCATTTTTTCGAAAATTCAACATCCGCATCATCCGCACGCGAAAATCTCATCATCCGCATCCGCACATTGATGAAAATTCTATATCCGCATCCGCAAATGAGAGATAATATGACATCCGATCCATCATTAATTATATATATATATATTATATATATATATATATATATATATATATATATATATAATATATATATATATATATATATATATATATATATATATATATATGTGTGTGTGTGTGTGTGATGTGTGCGTAAGTGTGTGTGTGTGTGCGTGTGCTTACGAAAGGATTTCGTTCTAGGTTGATTACAGATCCATAATTTTGACTATTTACCTTGATATTGAGTTCTGCAGCAAAAGAACTGATTAGAATAATTTTTTTGGAGAAAGAAAAATAATAATAGAGTTGAAGAAGGTGACTACTACTCTGCCACATAATTCCATGTAGAATATCTCAATACAAAAGCTTTTTTTAAAATCATTAATTCCTCTATTCCCTATACTTATCTATCTTTTTACCTATGTTCATATATATATATATATATATATATATATAATATATATATATATATATATTATATATATATATATATATATATATATATATATATATATATATATATAATATTTATTATATATATATTAGTAATTGCATTTTTTCCCTACTATGAAATAGGGATTCAATCAACGACATCAAAGCCAAGCTCGAATGGGCGGTATTTGTCTAGAAATAATGTATCATCTCTTCTATCCAGCTGTGTGTCATTCATAGTTATTTCGGTAATTAACCCTATGAAGAATAAGAACTTTATGAAACAACATATCCGTCATTGTTTACTCTATGAGTGTCGAAGAAAAATACCCTTACATAATCAATGAACAAAATTTGTGAAATGTATTAGTTCGTACATGTCAGCTGTGTTTATAAAGTTTAAAGATGGTGGTTGTGACATATCCAACAGTTCTTATCATCTATGGAGTTAACTGCCGATATGACTTTGAATGAAAGATCTTTCGAATAGAAGAGATGGTAAGCTATTTCTAGACAATTCTCGCCCATTCGACTTTGGTTTTGACGTCGTTAGTTGAATCCGTACATCCTAGTGGGTAAAAACTTTACTTTCCAAACATTCTGGTATATATATATATATATATATATAATATATATATATATATATATATATATATATATATATATATATATATATATATATGTGTATCGCATATTATTGTCAAATAATTATAATTAAGATATTTGTAACTAGCAACTCATTGCGATCGAATAAGCAAGTTATTTCCTCATTGTGTTCCTATGACAACACGTACTGCTGTAACTCTCGTGAATCCTTATCTCTGATATTCTTTAACAAACTGTTAACCATATAAGTGCTCTTTGTATACCAATATTAATAACTATACTTGCAATAAAACTGTGTTTACCTACATTGTTATTATTAACTTTAAAAAGCAATCAACAGCAAAGGATGGCTTTATTGGTGACCCCAGAGTGACTCAAACTTGCTTAGTTCCATGGAGGGCGCTGCGATCGCAATTGAGTTGCTTGTTTACAAATATCTTAATTCTAATTACATTTTATGTACAATAATATGCCACCCAATAATTTTATTTTATAAATTATATATTAAATATTTATATAATAATTTAATTAATATATATTATATATATATATATAAAATTTATATATATATATATATATATATTATATATATATTATATATATAATATATATATATATATATATTATATATATGCTATTCCTTATATAAAGTAAAAGTCACTAGTGAATAAATGAAAAAAATTCATCCGAAAAACAAATTTTTTTATTTATTTCCTTTTTTTTTTTTTTTAACCACTGAATATCATTATTAGAGCCCCTTTCTGTTTCCC
Organism: Armadillidium nasatum; assembly: GCA_009176605.1. Taxonomy (NCBI): domain Eukaryota; kingdom Metazoa; phylum Arthropoda; class Malacostraca; order Isopoda; family Armadillidiidae; genus Armadillidium; species Armadillidium nasatum. The sequence goes on from SEYY01017010.1 coordinate 2,692, forward strand.
CTTTTTAGCTAATAACCAAACAAAAAAATAAATAATAAAAAGAAGAAATCTTTTGTCAATTTTTTTTCCTTTTAAATATATATTGAATAAAATGGAAGCCATTTTTTTTTAAGGCCAAAATTTTCGTAACATTAATCCATCTTGAAATCCGGAATGAGACAATTCCTCTCAAATTGAACTCTTAACGATTGCTATTCGCAACGCCTAATCATCATATATGGGTTCAAAACCTCTCTCTCTCTCTCTCTCTCTCTCTCTCTCTCTCTCTCTCTCTCTCTCTCTCTCTCTCTCTCTCTCTCTCTCTCTCTCTCTCTCAATTCTCTCTCTTTTCTCTCTTCTCTTTTATATATAATATAATATATATAAAATATAATATATTATATATTATATATATATATATATATATATATATATTATATATATATATATATATATATATATATATATATATATATATATATATATATTCTTTTCAGTTTTTTCACTGATGTATTATTTAAAATTGAGCTTACTATAAAAAATTATGTTTAATTAATTATGTTATTATATTTATATTATAAATTATGAAATAATATAAAAGAATTCTTTGTTTTAAATCTATAGGCATTTTTCCAACTAGATGGCGACTAATGGGATGCATGAGGGCCCTCGTTCAAAAGCAGAAAAAAATTGTTTACTCTTTCAAGCTCGTATTTCTTTTCTGTATTAGTAATTACAGATCCATTTTTGAACAAGTATTTGTCGGTAAGTATCTAAAATGTTCAGCTGGAAATGTCTTTGGTCTATAGTATTAAAATTATATATTATTTAAAGTACTTTTGATAAAATATTAAAGATCTGCATGCGTATTCAAATAGATGTAGAAATGAAAATATCCACATACACAATCTCACCAGCATTCGCATATGTCAAAAATATCACATCAGCAGCATCGATATTTGAAAAGAAAATAATATGATCGAACGATTATAGATCTGGAAGAGGTTCATTATCTAGCTGTAAAGCTGTTAGAAATGTTAATATATAATAGAAAAGAAATTTAAAAAACGTCTAGTTTGTTTTCACGCAAATTTTAACAAGTTTAACGTTAAAAAAAAAGTTGCAAAATTTTTTTTTTGCTTATAAAAAATATAAAATGTATAAAAGTATAAAATATGAAATGTATGAAAGTATAAAATGTACAAACAAACCCAAACTAATCCTAGTTCTGTGGAAGATTTCTTATGGATACATTTATTCGTACGTTTAATTTATCGTTTTCGTCTCTGCATATAGTTTCAGAAAACAACAGAGCACCGACATCTTTCTGTATTTTGCTTCTTCATGCTTCATGCTTGAATTGAAATTTTAACTAAACCTGAATGCTTTAATAAAAATAAATTTTGAATAAGTAAAAATTTAGTCAGTTCAAAGTCTAGTTAGCACTTGAATATTGAAGTGAAACTTTATTGAAGGACTTAGACGTGATGGAAGTAATCTAAAAATATATCTTTCATGCTGGAGATAATCACCTCAGTTATGCGCTTTGTACATTTATTCCGAAGGACCCCTCCCACGGAAACGGAAGAAGTTGAATAGTAAGGGGAGAGATTGGCTCTTTGAGGAACTCCATTTTTTAAATTGATTGAGCGGAATTTTATGTTGTTTTGTTGGACTTGGGTTGTTCTGCAGGATAGGAAATTTGATAGCCATTTTTTTTATATTTAAAATTTGATTTATAAGGATGTGTTCAGAGACAGAATCGAAAACTTTGTTTTGGTCTATGGCTATTTGGATTGTTTTGTGTGTAGGCTGTTGGTTTAGGCAGTTTATTATGGGTTGTATTGCGTTTATGAGTGGGTGGTTGTGGAATGATTCCGTTTGTATCCACGTTGGAAGTTTTGTATGGGTAGGTGTGGTTGTATGATTGTTAAGATCAGTTTAGAGAGTAGTGGAATGGGACTGTAGGAGGAGGAGTTGGTCGGATCTTTTCCTGGTTTAAGCTTGGGTATGATAATTGCTTTTTTCCAATGAGATGAGACATAGTTGAATTGTATGGATTTATTGAAAATGAATTGTTAGGTATGATGTGGTGGAGAGTGATAAGTGTTTTAAGTGTATTTTGAATATGTTGTGGCTGGAATTTTTTTTAGGTTCTTAATTGAATTTTTTGTGTCGTTTGGAGTGATTACGTGTGTTTGGTTGATGTCGTTTTTTATCTTGTTAAGGTTTCTGATTATTGTCCTATTTTGTGGGTGTGTGGGTTTTTGGCTTTATTTTGCGTAGTGTATAGCTATTTTGATAATGTTTTTTTATGGGGAAAGGTGGGA
>SEYY01017010.1:7500-15000 GCA_009176605.1 Armadillidium nasatum
CACATAAGAATACATTATAATAGAAATTTTTAAGAGAGACAATTTTTTATTGAAATTTTAAATATAATATAATATAAAATAAAAATATTTCACATTTTATAATAGTCTCTCACAATGGCTTAACCTCAATTCAAATTTAGCGCCAAAATAGTTTTGGCGCCAAAAATGAATTAATAATTTGTTATATTAATATTTTACAATTTACACTATATTTTATATGTTTTATTTTTTTAATTAATAGTTTATATTTTTATATATTTATTATAATTATTTTTATTACAAAAAGAAACTTTATTTTTAATTATCACATGGGTTTGACTGTTGTTTCTTATTTTAAAACAAAATGAACACAATTCACAAGTTAACGCTTTAAAATATTTCTGATTAAAGAAAACGTTATTTTATATTTTGGGTAACTACACTATATATCAGTTCCCCATCGAGACACGGAGTGAACATCTTCAGGGAAGCGTACTCGACGGAGGGGGTTTCTTCTGGAAAGTGTACTCTTGAGAATAGGAACCACTGGATGTAGAGTCGTCGTCCTAGTAGGAACATCAGGTGCATCAGAGGTAGGAACATCAGGTACATCGATAGCTTCTACTGTTACCGGAGAATGCGGGACAAAAGTATCTGCTACGATGTTTTCTTCCTTTGGTTGATGTGATGTATTGGAGGACGATTACTCTTTATTTGGAGAAAGGAGCGGTTTGAGTAATAGGAAGAGTCACTTTCGAAGTTAGGTGTTAAATGTGCATTCTTTGTAGGTTGTTTTTCTTTGTAGGGTGTTTTTCGTAGGTTGTTCTTTGTAGGTTGTTTTTCGTAGGTTGATTATAACTTCTTTGCAGCAGAAATCCAGAGGGACAAATTGACCGTAAAACATCCGGTGTAGAATTGCTCCAAAAGACGTCTAGCTGCTGTCCGTTATTTTTTTTTTAAGTTAAGGTGAATTGAGCCAGAAGAATTTAATAAATGAAGTTAGGCTTCTTAAGGAGTACGTGGTTCTTGTGGTATTTGTTCTTGTTGTAAGGACAAGAATCCACGTTGGAAGGGAGGTTACTGAGAAGGTGGGCGGCTCCATTCCTGCAGCAGAGATGACTTTGTTGCTCTTGAGGTAGCTGGTGGTAGTGAGAAGCCATGAAGACGGGCAGCGTAGTCCTTGTGAGACATCCATAAAGTCCCGATGTTGAAGGGAGTTGGGCTGGAAGGCCCAACTTGTGGTTCAGGAGTTCGGCTGGTAAGCCGAACTTTTGGACGAATCGCTGGATCAGTAGTTGGGCTGGTAGGCCGAACTTGTACATGGCCACCCAGTTCACAGTCAGCTGCCTCAGTTGTACATAGCCGCTTTGAGGAAAGGGCAAGGGAGGTAGCAGCTTCTTCTTGGGTGTTCGGGGTCCATTGTTCAGTTGTCCAGAAAATCTGGACACACTCGCAGGTTCACCAATTTATGGAGAGGGTCCTTGGTGTATGCCGGGTATAGGGCCTCTATGTAGGCTGCCAGCTCGTAGGTAGATACCGCTTCTCTAGGAGCCTCAGGGGAGCGTCGGATAGCCTCTGGTGGAAGGCCACTTCAAAAGGTGAACCACAGTCGAAGGCAAAAGGAACTGCCAAACCGGGTTTCCTTTTTGGGTAGCAGAGGCGTTGGAACTTCTTCTTCTAAGGGCAGCTTCTTTGGACTTCTGCTTGGGACTGCTTCTTTTAGGGCTTCTGTTTGGGACGTCTTCTTCTTGGGCAGCTTGGCTGTAGAGGCAGATTCTTCTTTGGCTCCTCGGAATAAAGGGAAAGGTTACTACTATTTCTATGCCTTCTGAAATTATCTCAGTATTTGGGAAGGTGTAAGAAAAGTAGAGAGTTTTCCACTTTATTTATTTCCCTAATTTTAACAAAAATGATTAACAAAGTTATTATTATTAAAGTTTTACAATTCTATGTTGAAATATTATACAAAATATTATATATTTAAATTAGAAATTATTATTTAACAATATTTTTATTTATTACACATAAGAATACATTATAATAGAAATTTTTAAGAGAGACAATTTTTTATTGAAATTTTAAATATAATATAATATAAAATAAAAATATTTCACATTTTATAATAGTCTCTCACAATGGCTTAACCTCAATTCAAATTTAGCGCCAAAATAGTTTTGGCGCCAAAAATGAATTAATAATTTGTTATATTAATATTTTACAATTTACACTATATTTTATATGTTTTATTTTTTTAATTAATAGTTTATATTTTTATATATTTATTATAATTATTTTTATTACAAAAAGAAACTTTATTTTTAATTATCACAAGGGTTTGACTGTTGGTTTCTTATTTTAAAACAAAATGAACACAATTCACAAGTTAACGCTTTAAAATATTTTTGATTAAAGAAAACGTTATTTTATATTTTGGGTAACTACACTATATATATATATATATATATATATATATATATATATATATATATATATATATATATATATATATATATATATATATTATATATATATATATATATATATATATATATATATATATATATATATATATATATATATATATATATATATAGTTGATATAGCTTCTTTCCTAGTGAACCTTAATTTAATTATAAAGATCAAAGCCAGCACTAAGGGTTTCCATATACTCATTTGATGCACAGTGAACATTTCACGCCGTATCACGGTCCGCCTTCAACACAAACTAAATTTTACAAATTTCTATTTTAAAATACAATCAAAATATAAATTCATTAACTATCTATATGATATTTAAAATAATAATAATTTATTAAAATAATAAAAAATGGTTTAATAATATTAATATTGAAATAACATAAATAAAAGTAAAAAGGCTGGACTATTTTGGGGAAAGGACTTTATTATTGAGTGGAAAGGACAATAGAAGAAGCTTGATCATTTAAAGATGGGCAATGAGTTTTTGTATATAAAACTTCAAAATCCTACGATCAAGAAGGGAGATGAATGTTGAAGAATAGAGAAATTAGAAGAATAAAAAGAGTGGATATCCAGTCTTTTATGGTAGAGTGTACTGGAGAGCAAAGAGGAAGGTCCGTACTAAAGGAAACTCCTCTATGGTTATCAACCCTCACTTTTAATTATAGACCAGACTGGGCTGCATAAACCGCATTGTAGATCGCACACTTAAATAAATAAATTAATGAGGATCTGAAAAGCATTGGGTGAGACATTTTGTGTCTGATGAAGCTTTAAATTGAAAGGGAGTTATAATTTATAAGAATGAACTGGCATTGCGGGAATGTAGCTTCAATTATAGTAAGAATATTTCTATTAAGTTTACACGTAAGTGATCCTATATACAGAAGTTGTAAGTATATTTTTTGTTTGAGTACAGTAGGAAAATGAAGGGTGTGTCTGAAGATATTAGTGTCATATTCGTTAATACTTTTTCTACTTTGAACTTTGGGAATAATTTAAAATTTGAAAATATTTTCATAAATTTCATCTCTATATGGAATATATATATATATATATATATATATATATATATATATATATATATATATATATATATATATATATATATATATATATATATATATATATATATATATATATATATATATATATATATATATATATATATATATATATATATATATATATATATATATATATATCCTTTGTTTGTCACTATTATACGATCCAAGAACGCTAACGGAAATCACAGATATGGAGTTCATTCATTCAGTTTTTTTCCAAAGAAGTTACCAATCTGAGCGCTTTCTTACTATTTAGTTACTGTAATTAACGGCATTCGTTTAATCAGACATTGATATTGTGTTTGATTTCTCACTTTCCTACAAGATGATCTACTTATTTTTATATTATTCGAAACAAGCACCTTTGTTATGGGAAACAAATAGAAGATACTTTAAATAGTTGTTTAATGATCAATATCACTTGCACCTGCAAAATTTCTATGCAAATAATATGTAAATAAACAACATATTAGATTGTGTAGTATATATATATATATATATATATATATATATATATATATATATATATATATATATATTATATATATATATATATATATATATATATATATATATATATATATATATATATATATATATATATATATATATATATATATATATATATATATATATATATATATATATATATATATATATATATATATATATATATATATATATATATATATATATATATATATATATATATATATATATATATATATATATATATATATATATATATATATATATATATATATATATATATATATATATATATATATATATATATATATATATATATATATATATATATATATATATATATATATATATATATATATATATACATATATATACCTGCTCCGGTGGGCAAAGCCTGAAGGCCTACTAATTTCCACCAGAGATGGAAAAATCTATCCTAGTCGCTGGAAGCCAAGAAGTCCAAGTCCAAGAAAGTTTGGAAAGCAGGTAAAGGGAGTGTGTTCCAGATTTTACCAGAAGAGTATATGTAAGATTAGGTTAAGTCTGGGGTCTGAGAGTTGGATATAAAAAAGATGAGCTTGTGTAGAGAGACGTGTGGCACGAGCTCTTCTCAATTGAGTAAGTATGCGACGAGAAGGTGCAGAAGAGCAGTGTCCATTGTAATAGCGATGGTATAGAGAGAATGAAGCAACAATTCGACAGGCACAAAGAGAATGAAGAGAATTAGTGAGAGCGGGAGAGTTGATGAGACGAAAAGCCCTAGACTCCACCTTCTCATGTAGAGCTGTATGAGTGGAACCAACTCAGATGTGTGAAATATACTCCATACAGGGGCGAACAACACACCTATAGAGAGCAAGCAACTGTTGTGGCGTGAAGAAATTATAAAAGCGCCTCAGAACACCTAACTTCTTTAAAGCTTGCTTAGAAAGAGAAGTAATATGCCCTTTCCAAGAGAGATTAGGGAAAAGATACACCGAGAATATTAACAACAGATGAAGGTTTGAGTTGTGTGCTTTTCGAATAAGATCTCATAGTTGTGTGGAAGATTGTGTCAAATGAAGAGATGGAGAAATTGAGTTTTTGAGACATTGAAAAATAACATATTTTCTCTGCCCAAATTTGAATTACGTGAAAGTTCAGAGGTTAGTTGCTCGAAGGCTACCATCCTCGAGTCTATTAACTGCTGCTGGGAGGGACGTCTTTCAAATTGAAAGGAATAATGAGGGGGGAGTTATCAGCATAGCAATGAATAGGAGATAAAGTATAATGGAGAAGATTTTTAATGAAAAGTAGAAAACGTGTTGGGGATAGGACAGAACTCTTAGGAACACCACTATCAATAGATTTAAAGGAAAAACGTGGCCGTCTATAGCAGCTGCTGTGGAACGAACGGAAAGAAAATTAGAAAAAAGATCACAGAGATGAGAATAGATGCCGAAAGAAGGAAGTTTAATAATCAAAGCCTTATGCCAGACTCTATCGAAGACCTTAGATATGTCCCGGGTGACAGCAAAAGATTCACCGAAATGCCGAAGATCGGAGGACCAAATGTCAGAGAGAAGGGAAAGATCACCCGTAGGAAAATGAAGCAATGTGGAAATTTAAAATAATGCATAAAATAACTACTATAATTATAGATTTATGACTAAAATTTGAATAACTTATTATTATTATTATTATTATTATTATTATTATTATTATTATTATTATTATTATTATTATTATTATTATTATTATTATTATTATTATTACTATTATTATTATATTATTATTATTATTATTATTATTATTATTATTATTATATTGTACAGATAACTGATCGAGAAAATAACTTTTAAATTTAAAAATAAATTTGTGTTGGGAATTTCATCGCAGATCAGGTTTCCTGAAATAATAATAATAATAATAATAATAATAATAATAATAATAATAATAATAATAATTTAATTATTATTTTATTATTATTATTATTATTATTATTATTATTATTATTATTATTATTATTATTATTATTATTATTATTATTATTATTATTATTATTGCTATTATTATTTTTGATATTATTATTGGATATAATTTTGGAGTACATGTAAATCTGACCATATTGGTTAAGTCTGAGGTCAGAGAGTTGGATAGAAAAAAGATGGGACTGTGTAGAAAGTCGTGTTTCATAAGTCCCTCTCAATGGAGGAGGAATGCGACGTGAGAGTTCAGAATGGAAGAGTCCCTTTGTAATAGCGATAATGTAGAAAGAGTGACGCAACAATTAGACGGGCAGAAATAGATTGGAAAGAGTTGGTAAGTGTAAAATATTTTATAAGATGAAAAGCCCTAGACTTCACTTTTTCGAGAAGAGCTGTTTGTAAGGAACCACTTCAGGTGTGTGAGGAGTACTCCATACAGGGGCGAACAACACACCAATAAAGAGCAAGCAGCTGTAGTGGCCTAAAAAAATCACGAAGGTGCCTCAGAACACCAAACCTCTTAGAAGCTTGTTTAGAAATATAGGGTAATGTCATCGTTCCAAGAAAGAACACGAGAAAAAGAAATACCAAGTATAGCGAAGACAGATGAAAGTATGAGTTGAGTCTTTTCGAAGATGTCATAGTTGTATGGAAGATTGTGTCGATTACAGAGATGGAAGAATTGAGTTATCGAGGCATTGAAAACGACCATATTTTCTCTGTCCCAATTTGAAATAAGAGGAAGATCAGAGGTCAGTTTCTTCAAAGCTATTCTTCTTTCGTCAAATAACTGTTGTTGTTTCAAAGTGAAAGGAGTAATGAAGGATGGAGTCATCAGCACAAGAGTAGATAGATGATGAGATAATAGAGCGAAGGTCATTAATGAAAAGTAGAAAAAGAGTTGGGGGTAGGACAAATCTCTGAGTAACACCAAGAGCCAGAGAGAAGTGCAAGAAGATCTCCATTAGAGTGTTCTTTTCGAAAGCAATACTGGCGATCAGAGATAAGATTGGAAGAATTGTTAAGGATAGATTCGAAAATTTTAGAAAGAACGAAGGTTAAAGAATAGGGACGGTAGTTTAAAGGGGTCCCTCTTCTTCGGCACAAGCTGAATGAGAGTACGTTTCTAGCAAGAATGAAAGGCAGAAATAGAGAGACGGAGGCGAAATAGTTTACCAAGAGTGCAAGCTCGGAAGCACAAGTTTTGAGAACCACAGAAGGAATACCATCGGGACCATACGCCTTCTTAGTATTAAGCTAAGAGAGAGAGAGAGAGCGTAAATGACAACTTTAGAAGAAGTTACAATATTAGGCATAAATGAGTTGGAGGGTGTTGAATTAGATAGAATAGCTCCGGAATTGTCTAAGGTAGAGTTAGAATCAAAATTTTGATAGAAGAGTTCAGCTTTTAGTAGGAGGTAAAGCATCAGTTGTGCCACAAAAAGAAACTAGAAGAGGGAAAGAGTAAGAAGGAAAACCAGAATTGACATATATATATATAATATATATATATATATATA
>SEYY01017010.1:20000-32225 GCA_009176605.1 Armadillidium nasatum
GAATCTCTCTTTAACATGAAGATTTCAAAATATTTTATTCCTTTTAATTTTTTTCCGATTGCCATTAATGCTTTCCCAAGGAAAGTTCTACAAATAAACTTCCTTCTCTATTCTCTGATTGTTTGATCTTCTGTCCTTCAGCATCTCTGTGGATCATTCGCTAGGTATGTAGATATGACTCTCAGAATTTATTTTCTTTTTAGCCTTTTATCCGATTTCGATAATACTAAACACCAGATGAGAATTTTTCTCTTTTACTCAACTGAAAACATAAAGACAAAATATATTTAAAGAATTGAATTTAGGGTAAACGAGATCGGAAGAGCATTTTTATTTAATTTAAAAAAAAAAAAAAAATATATAAAAAATGCTTCCATGAAAAACATACAAAATATTGTTCATTGATGTTGTCATTGTGAATTTTAATTTATTTGAGATTTCACTATATTAATAGACCGATATATTAATTTCAATATCGAATGCATTAATTACATAAGAATGCATGGCAGAGGAGAATTTCCCTATCGGGTCTATACCCTCTATACCCCCGATCCCTTGAGTGCTGCGGAGTATTATTTTTCACTAAATATTAATATTTATCAAATATCGATTATAGTTCATTACTATATTGAAAAATTTTGTAACAAAATTCAGTGGTATCACTAGTGTACGAAAACATGTATGTTTTTATAGTAACAATTTTAGGTATTTGGTGTTATTATTAAATAAAAGTGATCTTCAGCTTTTATTTAATTCAATTAAATATATCTTGTCTTCATATTTTTCGGTACTGTAAAAGAAATAAAAACACTCAGTTGGTGTTTAGTATTACGCTGATTTCTTAGTACTATCCTGATTTATGTTGTAGATTATAATCACCGTATCAATTGTGGTGTTCCTCGGTGTTTTTTATTATCATCATCAAGTTTTTCCTGACATTTTATTAATGATCTTTTATCTGATACTTCGTCTTCTACCCTCTCTTACCCTGACGATTCCAGTCTTCATTCCTCCCTTCACTTTGCAAGGTGTTCCTCTCAATTTCAAATACGTACTGATAGGAGACCGGCTTTGGAGCAATTTCGCAGCCCTTCTTAAAAAGGTGGAGACGAAAGCTTTAGACATTAATTCTAATTAAGCAGCAGGAATATATATATATATATATATATATATATATATATATATATATATATATATATATATATATATATATATATATATATATATATATATATATATATATATATATATAATATAGAACAGAAAAAAATTCAAAATAATGTATAAAATTGTAAATAAAATAAAAACTTAGACAAACAGACAAACAGATATACAAGCATACAACGTTTCACAAACAGACACAAAATAAGCAAATATTTCAAAGATTTAGTAATTGAATACGCAAGTCATGATCGCTTCTCCAAACTTTTAGATTTTATAATAATAATAATAATAATAATAATAATAATAATAAAATTAATAATAATAATAATAATAATAATAATAATAATAATAAATAATAATAAAATAATAATAATAATAATAATAAAATAATAATAATAATAAAATAATAATAATAATAATAATAATAATAATAATAATAATAAATAATAATAATAATAAATAAATAATAATAATAATAATAATAATAATAATAATAATAATAATAATAATAATAATAATAATAATAATAATAATCATATCAATAAAAATAATAAAAATAATAAAATAATAATAATAATAATAATAATAATAATAATAATAATAATAATAATAAATCAATAAAAGAATAAAAATAATAAAATATAATAATAATAATAATAATAATAATAATAATAATAATAATAATAATAATAATAATAATAGTAATAATAATAATAATAATAATAATAAAAAAAAAAATTATAAAGATAATAAATAATAAAAATAATAATAATAATAATAATAATAATAATAATAATAATAATAATAATATAATAATAACAATAATTATGAAAGCCGTCACATAAAATTCTGATTAATTTTGACACCGATTCTCCGAAATGTAAACTAAACCTTTTTTTATTTACATTTTTTGATATTTACATATTTGATTATATTTATCTCTATATATTTATTTTTTTATTCATTTATTTATTTTATTTATTTATTTATTTATTTTATTTATCTATTTTATTTATTTTATTTCATTATTATTAAAGCTAAAGAAATGAAATGTGTAAACACTATATTCAGAACCGTTATGATAAATCATAGCTTGATAGCTGAAGATAATAATAATAATAATAATAATAATAATAATAATAATAATAATAATAATAATAATAATAATAATAATAATAATAATAATAATAATAATATAAATAATAATAATAATAATAATAATAAAATAATAATATAATAATAATAATAATAATAATAATAATAATAATAATAATAATAAATAATAATAATAATAATAATAATAATAATAATATAATAATAATAATAATAATAATAATAATTAATAATAATAATAATAATAATAATAATAATAATAATAATAATAATAATAATAATAATATAATAATAATAATAATAATAATAATAATAATAATAATTATATTTCATGATCGGGTTTTGATGGACGGTCAAGTGGGTTTTGGTGAAAAATTTCTACGGTTCTGAGGGGGGAGGGGTGGAAGGTGTCTTTATATTATGTTAAAAAAAACATATTTATGTACAAATCAGATATTCTCTACTTCCAAACTTTCGAAATAATAAATTAAACGAACGAGATTTCAAAATCAATTTGGAAATCATCTCATTAGTGTATTCTTTAATACGCTTTCTGGTATCATTTTATTTTTGGTAAAAATAATTTTGAATGCTATTTTTTCCACCAAAAAATGTTGATAAAGTATTGCAGAAACTTGTGAAACCACAAAATCTACAGAAGGCATTGAGAATGCAGAACACGTACAAGCTTCAACCTCTTATTTGAATAATTCACAAAAATAACTGGAACACTATTAGTTCAGGTTCCTGATTGAAATAGTGGTTTAACAAGAAAATGATGGTAATATTTAGTTATGGGAATGCAAAATTTATTTTTATTTCACGATTTAAATTCATTTGATGAAAAAAACGGTCAATGAAATTCAGTTCGACGAATAAAATTAACCTAGTTTAACTGGATTTAAAAATGATTAGGAATATTGGAACGGTTAATGACAACGATTTGTCTGCGGGTTTGAGATTTGTAGGGTTTAATTAATTCTCTCTGAACTACTTCCCATTCAACTTCTACGAAATTTTAAGAAAGCAGAAGCTTCCAATACAACAGTGCAAAAGTAAAAAAGAAACAACTCTTCCGTTTTTGGCAGATATATATGAAAAAAATATATCTAATCCTTATTATTTGTCATACGACTTTAAATTATTATTATTTATTATATTATGATCATAAATTTCGATTATCTGACAAATTAAAAAATACGGCATGCCATATATAGCCCATATCCTCAAGATATGTAAATATATTTATTAAATGAAACTTCATAGGATAATAAATAAATAAATAAATAAATAAATCAGTTGGTTTTGATATTTTTATTTCTTTTTAATATAATATTTCTTTTTGACTCCTTTCTCAAATATAATTTAGCTTTGCAACCGAAACCTTTGATTTTAGTTTAGAGCTCTAATTTATCTGAAGGGATTAAACTATTTGAAATTTATCAATGACGTTTGACCTTAGAAAGAGAAAATTCCAGTCAAGCTTTCCTTGCATTGTACGAAAGATTTCATTTGTTGTTCGTGTTAAAGTTAATCAATCATTTTTCTGATATATGCAAAATTTCAATAGATGCATTGTAACAGGATAGACAAGTCTTTGCGCATTTAATATTAATTCATTTTTCAAATTTCTAGTTCTTAATGTATGTTTACGTTTCGATTAATTTATCTGTGTATCTGTCTTCGATTCGTCTCTGTAACTAATCTTACTCTCAGGTTGTCAGTAACAGCAACTTGTTTATAGATTGATACTTTAATATTTAAGAAGCTTCAGCCGTAAACTTTTTTCAAGCACCAATTTTGAAGTCATGCATTTTTTTGCGATCTTTCATTTTCCGTTTTGCGTCTAACCTTAAATCTAACATCTGTTTTCAATTACTTATTTTTCACCCCACTCTTCTGTTTAATAAATTTTTAATTTTAACCTGAACCTATAGTAATAATTTATCTGTTGCTCTCTCTAAGGTATAAATCATTATTCCTAACCTTTGATTCTTTCAAACTGAAAGCTTTGCTCTCTGTTCTCCTTTTTTACTGTTGATTTTTACTGTTTGTGTTTCACGTACTTTAAAAACGTAAATTCTCACTTTATGTAAAATAAAGAAAGGGAGAGAACTGATGTTAAGAAGGGAATGGTTCCATATTGAGATTTGTAGCGCAATATATATATATATATATATATATATATATATATATATATATATATATATATATATATATATATATATATATATATATATATATATATATATATATATATATATATATAGAGAGAGAGAGAGAGGAGAGAGAGAGAGAGAAATTTTTTCAGCACGCTAGGATTCGAAACCATTGACAACATCATAGCTATTAGGCAATGTATAGAAGGCTCTACCACCGAACTACTGCCTCCCCCAGAAATAAGGCATAGTATAAAGGTTTAAGCTCTTCTGGAATCACTGTAGCAATTCGGAATCTATTTGAATCCATAGGAGGGTTCTTGGAACCCAAAATGGGGCTACTATGACATTCTGTTGGGTGCTCCTGGGTTGCTAATTTTGTCGCAACAGTTGTTGTGCCCATGTTGAAACTTTGGTTCCCTCTCTCCCCAGCAACAGAAATCTATATAGCATAATAGTATATTATATATAATATATATATATATATATATATATATATATATATATATATATATATATATATATATAATTATATATATATATATATTGCGCTACAAATCTCAATATGGAACCATTCCCTTCTTAACATCAGTTCTCTCCCTTTCTTTATTTTACATAAAGTGAGAATTTAAGTTTTTAAAGTACGTGAAACACAAACAGTAAAAATCAACAGTAAAAAAGGAGAACAGAGAGCAAAGCTTTCAGTTTGAAAGAATCAAAGGTTAGGAATAATGATTTATACCTTAGAGAGAGCAACAGATAAATTATCACCATAGGTTCAGGTTAAAATTAAAAATTTATTAAACAGAAGAGTGGGGTGAAAAATAAGTAATTGAAAACAGATGTTAGATTTAAGGTTAGACGCAAAACGGAAAATGAAAGATCGCAAAAAAATGCATGACTTCAAAATTGGTGCTTGAAAAAAGTTTACGGCTGAAGCTTCTTAAATATTAAAGTATCAATCTATAAACAAGTTGCTGTTACTGACAACCTGAGAGTAAGATTAGTTACAGAGACGAATCGAAGACAGATATACAGATAAATTAATCGAAACGTAAACATACATTAAGAAATAGAAATTTGAAAAATGAATTAATATTAAATGCGCAAAGACTTGTCTATCCTGTTACAATGCATCTATTGAAATTTTGCATATATCAGAAAAATGATTGATTAACTTTAACACGAACAACAAATGAAATCTTTCGTACAATGCTAGGAAAGCTTGACTGGAATTTTCTCTTTCTAAGGTCAAACGTCAGAGATAAAATTTCAAATAGTTTAATCCCTTCAGGTAAATTAGAGCTCTAAACTAAAATCAAAGGTTTCGGTTGCAAAGCTAAATTATATTTGAGAAAGGAGTCAAAAAGAAATATTATATTAAAAAGAAATAAAAATATCAAAACCAACTGATTTATTTATTTATTTATTTATTTATTATCCTATGAAGTTTCATTTAATAAATATATTTACATATCTTGAGGATATGGGCTATATATGGCATGCCGTATTTTTTAATTTCTCAGATAATCGAAATTTATGATCAATAATAATAATAATATAATAATAATTATAAAGTCGTATGACAAATAATAAGGATTAGATATATTTTTTTCATATATATCTGCCAAAAACGGAAGAGTTGTTTCTTTTTTACTTTTGCACTGTTGTATTGGAAGCTTCTGCTTTCTTAAAATTTCGTAGAAGTTGAATGGGAAGTAGTTCAGAGAGAATTAATTAAACCCTACAAATCTCAAACCCGCAGACAAATCGTTGTCATTAACCGTTCCAATATTCCTAATCATTTTTAAATCCAGTTAAACTAGGTTAATTTTATTCGTCGAACTGAATTTCCTTGACCGTTTTTTACATCAAATGAATTTAAATCGTGAATAAATTTTGCATTCCCATAACTAAATATTACCATCATTTTCTTGTTAAACCACTATTTCAATCAGGAACCTGAACTAATAGTGTTCCAGTTATTTTGTAATTATTCAAATAAGAGGTTGAGCTGTACGTTCTCAATCAAATGCTTCGTAGATTTTGTGTTTCACAAGTTTCTGCAATACTTTATCAACATTTTTGGTGGAAAAAAAGCATTCAAAATTATTTACCAAAAATAAAATGATACCAGAAAGCGTATTAAAGAATACACTAATGAGATGATTTCCAAATTGATTTTGAAATCTCGTTCGTTTAATTTATTATTTCGAAAGTTTAGAAGTAAGAATATCTGATTGTACATAAATATTTTTTTTTAACTAATATAAGACACCTTCCCTCACCCTAGAACCCCAGAAATTTTCACAAACCCACTTGCCGTCCATCAAACCCGTATGAAATAATATTATTATTATATATTATATTATTAATAGTTATTATTTAATTATTAATAACGTTATTATTATTATATTCTTAATTATTATTATATTATTATTATTAATATCATCATCTTATTATTATTATTATTATTATTATTATTATTATTATTATTATTATTATTATTATTATTATTATAACGGTTCTGAATATAGTGTTTACACATTTCATTTCTTTAGCTTTAATAATAATGAAATAAAATAAATAAAATAGATAAATAAAATAAATAAAATAGATAAATAAAATAAATAAATGAATAAAAAAAATAAATATATAGAGATAAATATAATCAAATATGTAAATATCAAAAAATGTAAATAAAAAAAGGTTTAGTTTACATTTCGGAGAATCGGTGTCAAAATTAATCAGAATTTTATGTGACGGCTTTCATAATTATTGTTATTATTATTATTATTATTATTATTATATTAATTATTTATTATTTATTTTTTATTTATTTATTATTTTATATATTATTTATTTTTTTTTTTTTTTTTTTTTTTTTTTTTATTTTTTTATTTTATTATTTTATTATTATTTGTTTATTATATATATTTATTATATTATATTATTTTATTATTATTTTATTATATTTAATTTTTTATTATTTTTATATATTATTATATTATTATTATTATTATTATTATTATTATTATTATTAAATTAATTATTTTATTATTATTATTATATTATATTATTATTATTATTTTTTTACTATTATTATTATTATTATTATTATTGTTATTATTAATTTTTTATTATTATTATTATTATTATCATAAAATCTAAAAGTTTGGAGAAGCGATCATGACTTGCGTATTCAATTACTAAATCTTTGAAATATTTGCTTATTTTGTGTCTGTCTGTGAAACGTTGTATGCTTGTATATCTGTTTGTCTGTTTGTCTAAGTTTTTATTTTATTTACAATTTATACATATTATTTATTCTGTTCTTTATATATATATATATATATATAATAATATATATATATAATAATAATATATAATATATATATATATATATCCTGGCTTAATTAGAATTAATGTCTAAAGCTTTCGCTCCACCTTTTTAAGAAGGGCTGCGAAATTGCTCCAAAGCCGGTCTCCTATCAGTACGTATTTGAAATTGAGAGGAACACCTTGCAAAGTGAAGGGAGGAATGAAGACTGGAATCGTCAGGGTAAGAGAGGGTAGAAGACGAAGTATCAGATAAAAGATCATTAATAAAATGTCAGGAAAAACTTGATGATGATAATAAAAAACACCGAGGAACACCACAATTGATAGATTTAAAAGAATAACGGTGATTATAATCTACAACATAAATCAGGATAGTACTAAGAAATCAGCGTAATACTAAACACCAACTGAGTGTTTTTATTTCTTTTACAGTACCGAAAATATGAAGACAAGAAATATTTAATTGAATTAAATAAAAGCTGAAGATCACTTTTATTTAATAATAACACCAAATACCTAAAATTGTTACTATAAAAACATATATGTTTTCGTACACTAGTGATACCACTGAATTTTGTTACAAAATATTTCAATATAGTAATGAACTATAATCGATATTTGATAAATATTAATATTTAGTGAAAAATAATACTCCGCAGCACTCAAGGGATCGGGGGTATAGAGGGTATAGACCCGATAGGGAAATTCTCCTCTGCCATGCATTCTTATGTAATTAATGCATTCGATATTGAAATTAATATATCGGTCTATTAATATAGTGAAATCTCAAATAAATTAAAATTCACAATGACAACATCAATGAACAATATTTTGTATGTTTTTCATGGAAGCATTTTTTATATATTTTTTTTTTTTTTTAAATTAAATAAAAATGCTCTTCCGATCTCGTTTACCCTAAATTCAATTCTTTAAATATATTTTGTCTTTATGTTTTCAGTTGAGTAAAAGAGAAAAATTCTCATCTGGTGTTTAGTATTATCGAAATCGGATAAAAGGCTAAAAAGAAAATAAATTCTGAGAGTCATATCTACATACCTAGCGAATGATCCACAGAGATGCTGAAGGACAGAAGATCAAACAATCAGAGAATAGAGAAGGAAGTTTATTTGTAGAACTTTCCTTGGAAAGCATTAATGGCAATCGGAAAAAATTAAAAGGAATAAAATATTTTGAAATCTTCATGTTAAGAGAGATTCGAAAACATTGGTTGGATGAAGCAAGCTTCCAGGGGGACCGAAGTGCAAAGACCGAGACAAAACAAGCACCTTCTCCTCGAGGTTATTCTGCATATACAGACAAAGTAGGAGAGTCCACCATTGTTATCTTGAGAATTAGAGAAAAGATATTGATGGTGGTGTAATTCGAAATCACCAAGAATGATGATTTCGGTGATAGAAAACGAAGGAATATGCTCTGTTTTGGATTTTAGGTTGTCTAAGAACTTAAGTGAGTCAGAAGAGTTTGAATTGAAATAAACTGAACGAATGAATTTAATGGTAGATTGGTATGAGAATCTGAGCCACAAGGTTAAAATTCAGAGGACTCCAAATCAGAGACATGAGAACAAACAACATCATTTCACACATAACTACAATATCACAACTCTTTTGTAAAGAATAATCTCTTGGAGAAGGCTTATTAACTACCATAAACCTGTTGAAGAATAATCACGAGCAACTCTCATTGTTTCGCTTCACCTTAAATAATGTGGAAAAATTATTTCTGAGTAATTAAAACTTTCCTTTATGTAAATTTCTACCCTGTGACTTTTTAATTCTTTTGTTAATGTTTTTACTTTCCTCTAAATAGCTATGAAGGCTCTTGTTTTTCCATTGATTCCCTTCTTAAGAGTTGCCGGAGATTATTAACTTCTGTAGAAGAGTATGCTGTGGGAACGCTCAAACGCCTGAGTTTTGGTTAAGAATAAGAGGTGAAGTCTACAGACGAAAAGATAATTTTCAAGAAAGTGTAAATTAGGAAAAAAAAAAAATGCTGCAAAATTAACAAAGAATACACTGTACCAGAATTAGCCGACAGCAACCCCACCTCAGGAAGCCGTCAACTTCTAAGTGGTGATGATGGTAGAGTTAGATGCGAAGTTGGAGTTATTTTTGTTGGAGTCTGAGGTATATTAATTTACTCCAATTTATAAAGTTAATATATTATATTATATATATATATATATATATATATATATATATAATATATATAATATAATATATATAATACATTATATATATATAATTATACTACTATATTATTATTATATATTATATATATATATATATATATATTTTATATATTATATATATATATAATATATATATATATATTATATATATATATATATATATATATATATATATATATATATATATATATATATATATATTATATATATATATAATTATATATATAATTAATACGCATCTTCCAGAAAAATTACTGTAATGCATTTTTTGAATTTGGAAAAATGTAATAATAATAGGTATCTTTATTAAATTATTAAATTATTATTATTATTATTATTATTATTATTATTATTATTATTAGCTGAATTAACTGTAGTACTTGTAGTAGTAGTAATATAAATAATATTAATAGTTTTTATGCGTCCAGAAGGGATTTTAATTCATTAATCGAAGAAGAAGAAAAAAAAAGAAATAAAGAAGAAGAAAAAAAAGAAAAAGAAAAAGAGAAAGAAAGAAAGAAAGAAAAAGAAAAAAGAAAAAGAAAAAAAAAGAAAAAAAAGAAATGTTTAGATTAGATGTTTCTTTTACTGTTATTGTATGTCATTTAAGTGTTTACTAATGACGTCAACTGTTGTAATTAGATCTATATTACTGATGATTATTCCTCTTGATTGTTTAATACTAATTTGCACATTTTAGGCTTATATCGGAGTTAATTTTTATTGGTTTCTATTTATATGCTTATAATCGCAATATCTTAATTTTTATAATAGAGGTATTATATATAATTATTTTTATATATATATAAAAATAATTTTTTTAAAAAAATTTCAGATTTGAATTCGTATCGTTCATTACCCGGATGTTGCATAAGTGAACAAGAGAGAAGAATTCTAAAAATACAATACCACTTTTATATCAGCTCTGCTAAGTATTAAAATCGCTTTATAAGAAAAGCCAAAACAACAAAATCATGCTGGAATAGAATCCAATAAGGGATAAAAGATATAATGGAATTGGATAAAGTGACCTAAAATTACCGATTGGTTTAGCATTTTTAGACCCATGTACAAAAGAATTGCTTTAAAAATGAAGAAGAAAATGATTAAAGTTTAACAATTAAATGTTTAAAAAGATAATGCGCATGCCTGGAAACTGCCGAATGAAAAGACTGAATATCAAAATTAAAAATGACATGAAGTCTGCAGTGAAGTATTGTCGATGAAACCGAAGTAGGCCAAAATGAGACAGATGAAGACGATCTTGATACGTGTTTTAATGAAATAGTAAATACTCTAAACAAAGGAACAGCAAGAAAAAAAAATTTCCAAACTTACGAGAAGCAGTTCTGGTATTAAATTAGAGAACAGTTTAGAATCTGAAATGGATCGGTACCTATCATTGGAGGAATTGAATAAAACTGATTCACCTTTTCAGTGGTGGAAAGACAACAAAGACACTTTCCCAATACTAAGTAATTTAGCAGCGAAATATCTCAGTAGTCCACCAACTTCAGTTGAGAGTGAGAGAGTGTTTAGCATTGGTGGGAAACATTTACTCACCACATCGTAACAGACTTTCAGCAAATAGCGGTGAAATGCTCATATTTCTGAATTTTAATTTACGAATTTTTGACAGTAAATATTAATCCTGTTTATAGACAATACTAAAAATGTCAACATTTTGACCAAAAAAAATCATTTATTCCTTCAGCGTGAACAAAGATGGAATAAAGTTCCTTGTGAAATCCGTGAAGTTTCTCCTTTCATTAATATATATATATATATATATATATATATATATATATATATATATATATATATATATATATATAATATATATATATATATATATATATATATATATATATATATATATATATATATATATATGCAATAAAATGGTTAGTAACATACTTAGTAATCAATTTGAATATTTTTTAGCTTATTAAATTCAATAAATTGCAAACTCCTTATAATTAGTATTTGATCATCCAGCACGTTTTTATATTACTACTCTATAAGCAGAAAAAAAGGAAAATATTAATGTTTTTGGTAAAGGAACATTAATTCGGTAATGTAGAAAAATAAAATGTTAGCTTTTAAAATTTAAAAGAAATATGAATATATTTTATTAGGAAAAAAATTATTTAGTTAGCTTTCAGCTAAAAATTTTCTAATGTAAAATTGTCTACCATACAAAGGCTTCCCTCTGTTTGTTGAGAATTTATTTAA
>SEYY01017011.1:0-2500 GCA_009176605.1 Armadillidium nasatum
TTTTTTGACTCACCTGGTGTAATATCTCCAGATTCAGGACTTGGAAGCTCAGCGCTTAGGGAACCTGACCTTGACCACGAGTTTTTCGGAGAGCTGTGGGTCTTCTTTAGACTCTGCATTTCCAAAAGTAGTTCTTCATGGCGTAGGCTTTGTACTTCTGCTTTCTTTTCCAGTTCGCGTATTTTAGACTAAAGGTAAATTTAAAATTTGTTTATTATGAGGACTTAAAAAATAAAAGTCTTTGTTTTTTTTTAATATTAATAATTTACTGAATTTCTTTTCCAAAGAAATAAAGCTTCCAACACTAAGTAAAGAGGTACAATAAGCAGACGGATATCCCAGAAAATATCTAGGTTTAAGCAAAGTTTGTTTAAGCTAGAATGTAATCCTACAAACTGTAATGCCACATTTTATTTTGGTCAATTCATCGCATTATACATTCACAGTTCAATACGTTATACCTTAACTCACCGAGAGATGAATATTAACCAGTTTAACTTATAAATCTGTCAGGTATCGACAATACAGTAACCTGTTCTAATGTTTTCCAGCAGTTATTCCCATTTCACAAAATCTAGATAAATCTATACACTAATCTCATTTTTTTCCATTTTAATACTGTCTAACATCTACCACCATGACCCTATTTTATTTGGGAAAATATTCTTCTTCTATTTATAATTTTTTTTTTAAAGTTATCACAGTCACTCATGGACAGAGCTCTATTCGAAGAGTGTGTTCTTAGCTAGAGGAAATTGAGTTTAAATGTTATTCCTGACCAAGTTGATGTTACACAGAATATTTGGGTTTGGATAATAAACCCTGTTCCGGCACAGCCAAATCAAGGGTATTCTTGACTACCTGGTGGAAGTGTTCCGAATCCTTAATGGGTGGTCCTCTGAGTTTGAAGCAACTCTTAGAGAGACTGTGATATTTGTATGTTGGAATAGCCTAGACTGTGGTATGTGTTAGTTATGTTTTTTTACGCTATGTGTGGGTTTTGTGATTAGCATAGTAATAGACCTTGCCATAAACTGTAATTAATTAACTATTGAAAATCTCCTATAAACAATTTTTTAATGTCCATTTGGTTAAAAGATCTGAGGTTCCAACATCAATTTGTATACTTTGCAGTACACACGTGAGAGTGTGGAGAGGAACTTCGATCTTTTAAGCCAGAGAAAAACTGACTTTAACCCACTGAACTACAGTGAACTTCAATTTTTCCTTTTCCTACAAATCCACTTAACGTTCGAAAGTCTGAATTACTTAATCTAAATCATTTAAACCTGCACTCTAACATAAATAAAAAATTGAACACCTGAATATTAAACCATACAAAAAATATAATAATATAATGCATGAAGCTTCTGAGACAAAATATAGTTTCTGTCTGATGATTTCAATAAAGAAAATAAAAATCTTAATGTACTGATGAGGAGGGTATAGCGTTTGGAGAAAAGAAAAGCATAGGTTAGAATTTTGTCAAATACATTTTTTTTTTACACATCACCACCGCTCACGGGCAAAGCCCTATTCAAGGAGGGAGTGCTAGAACAATAGAAAAGAAAAAATAACCCACAAGTCCCCCTAACGCAAATTTCGCAGATGAGCACAGACGCGGGCCTTAAGGGAATTGAGATTAAATTCAGCAGGAAACACAGAAGATGGGAGAGAATTCCACAAAACAGAGGTGGCAGGAAAGAAAGAGGCACCACAGCGAACAAGCCTGGAATTGCCTATGTCTACACAAAATTTATGTGCAGACAGTGCACCCCTTGTGCTACGAGGGCGCCATAAAGGTTTCCTTAGTACTCTAGAGATACAAAATTCTGAAAACACACGAGGACATATGCTGTAGTCAAGTCGACATCACTCAACTTAGTATAGTTCATTTTAAATGAATTCGACACTTGTGAATGTGTGAAGAATTGGAAACTATCAATGTTAATTGCCGTACCGAAACTTCCAATTTACAATTACGTTTAATTAAAGGCCGATTGTATTCTTAAAAAAATATGAGTAAAAGGTTTTCAGTATTATTATAGTACATTAAGTACTATTATGGTGGCAAACTCCGTTTCACTTAACATTAGCTGAATGACAAGTCAGTCGTTACACCTTTATGTCAGCCTCTTACCCAAACGAATTTAATACATATTTCATCTATTATGAATTTACGATTGCCTATGAAAGAAATGAATTAAACTCATGAAAGAATGAATTAATCAAGAATGTGAATTAATCTCTACACTGAATATGAAAGAATGGATTAAACTCATAGAATATGAAAGAATGTGAATTAATCCTACACTGAATATGAAAGAATGGATTAAACTCATGTACAAGAATGTGAATTAATCCTACACTGAATATGAAAGAATGGATTAAACTCATGTACAAGAATGTGAATCCTACACTGAATATGAAAGAATGGATTAAACTCATATACAAGAAAGAATGTGAATTAATCCTACACTGAATATGAAAGAATAATGTG
>SEYY01017011.1:7500-12500 GCA_009176605.1 Armadillidium nasatum
ACTTTCCAGAAAGATTATGAGGAAAAGAAACTTAAAGAATATTTAGTACAAAGGAATCTTTTATATTGTGTTTCCAAAGATATTACAATTGTGCAAGAGATAGATGAAAGAACTGACATTTAGAGGCATTGAAAGCAACCATGTTTCTTCTGCTCTCATTAGATATACAAGCAAGATCACAATATCAACTATATCTATTAGAAAATTTGCTTTTCAAACTGATAATAGAATCGTAAGGTATGGTTATCAGCATAAAATAGTGATATATAGTTTATCTACCTTGTTTCATTAGGAATACTTGGTGCATAGATAAACATCATTCATAGAAATCGCAGGCAACTTAAGAGGAATAAAAAGAAGTCCTGGAGATTTTTCGCAATTTCAGGTATCCAAGAAACGAAAACGAAACGAAGAAAGTTATTATTTTCTAGAGATTCAAATAACTACGAGGCACCCCTTTGTACAGGTTACGAATACAATATAATAATACTTTACGTACTGGATTTTAAAAGACAAACCAGCGGACATTCCCACAACGTAGATGTCAAACTTCCTCTGTAGAAAAACGAAGTCAGATGAGATCGAACAATAGATAAAAAAAGGATTGCAACGGGTCTTCCTAAACATCCTAGCATCGCTTAGTCGAAATGAAGATTTTTTTTCATTGGATTAAAGTCACGTACATTCTGATCCGCAACTTGAAATCAGATATTCTAAATCACGACCGCATGATTGATTTTTCTTTCCCCTCCCTTCCCCTCCCATTCCCCTCTCCCTCACTCGCTATATATATATATATATATATATATATATATATATATATATATATATATATATATATATATATATATATATATATATATATATATATATATATATATATATATATATATATATATATATATATATATATATATATATATATATATATATATATATATATATATATATATATATATATATATATATATATATATATATATCGAGGCATGTCGATCTTTGATTTGCTCCTGGTTTCCGGTATTCCCTCAACACCAAGTAGAATCTAGTAGGTCAATGGCCTTGTCCATCGGAGTATATATATATATATATATATATATATATATATATATATATATATATATATATATATATATATATATATATATATATATATATATATATATATATATATATATATATATATATATATATATATATATATTATATATATATATATATATATATATATATATATATATATATATATATGCAAAGAGTAGACTTTTGTCCAATAAAATCGATGAACTAAATTCTTCTCTAATCTTTACGAGACAGCAACGAAAAAATATGAGCATTTTACTTAAATTAATAAAAATAAAAAATCAAAAAAAAAATCTTTCCTTAATTAAGATTTTAGTAACTGTACAAAAGAAAACTCACGGTTACATATATATATATATATATATATATATATATATATATATATATATATATATATATATATATATATATATATATATATATATATATATATATATATCAGTGTTCAAAATTACTGCCATGGGTGTCTCCAAGGGTGATGAATGGGGGAACCAGTCATGCCATTGAAAACTACAGAAGTAATATCAGTTCGTACCCTTAATATCGTATTTACAATTTCAAGTAGATATATAATTAAAATTAAATCAAATAATAATACAAAAAATGAGCTGGAATACTTCTATGAAATAGTTACTAACGTACACGCTGGAAAACCGTTCCAATACAATCATCATGCATAATATTGGAGCAAAATTGGGAAATCAAATTTACAACGCCAACAAAGTGGGAAAATTTGTTACCAATGTAAGGAATGAATATAAAATAAAATTAATAATAAAAGATTTACAGGGAAAATAAAAAAATAAAAGAGGCTTTGAAAGATCCTAATTGTACATAAAAAATAGTAATTAAATCCTGACTAAAATATACAACTTTCAAGATTTTTTAGGACAAAATAAATGTGATAGAGTGATTGATCATAAAATGGTGAAAGGTATTCTTTAATTAGATAAAAAACGGGAAAATACAAATCTTGATTTAAAACACAAATCCACCTATTTAAGAGCTTTTAATTAAAGAAAATGCAAATGAATTTACGTAACGAAAACATATTAGAAATAAATGATAAAAATTTAAATATAACAGCCAAATAACATTACTAGTAATTAACAGTGCTCAAAAGTATGAAAATAGAAAACCAAAAACTAAAATAAAAAAGTTATTCGAACACACATTACTTAAAAAAATTAGAGAAAAAAATTACTTGAGAAAAAAATATGAAAGACGAAAAATAAAATACACAGTTGTTTACCTATGACGTCACTTGGTTAAGAAAATCAGATCATGACTTGAAAACGTTATCAAAGGCATTCCGAGAAAAGAACAGTACGTCATAAAACGGCATATGTAAGTAATGTGTTGTGTATGTGTGTTTGTTACGGCACATGAAGATACGTCCGATTTCTTCAGTTTACAATTACAAAAATGTTATAAAAAAAATAAAAGACAAAAAAATCATAATTACTTCAACACCTTTACTTTAATCAGTCACATAAACAGAGATCATAAAACGTATAGCCAAATTGATCAAAATAAATTACAGATGTTCAGCAGCTAAGGTTAAGTTAAGACGGATACGAGAAACCACTGTGCATGGGTTTCGTAGAATATGAAAATAATGAAACATGACCCTAAACACTATGCCTAGTTTAAGAAATTTCAAAAATCAACATCAAATGAGCCTTAAAATAAATACATAAAGATACTTCAATTTCAATTACATGAAGCGAGTAAAAAGGGAACGTTAGAAGAATATAACAATTCAACAAGATGATTGAAGCCTCACAGAATATTTTTTTTAACGAAGTATTAGAGAAAACATTCCGAAAAAAAAAACATCTAAACATAAAATACAAGGTATTTAAATAAGTAATATAAGATTATCTGAAGATACAAGTCTATTCACATCAAATTCTGAGAGAAATACAAAAAAAAAAAACAGTAGGTTTAGAGTTAACAATATGATAGGAATAAATATGATGTTAAGCAAAATCAAAAAGTAATGTTCAAATTACTAAGTTCCATAACAAATAATGGTTAACAACGTCGGCCAAGACACCGTCCATCTTCATATGTTAAACGAACCAAAAAAAAAACAAAATAAGAAAATAACAAGGAGTATTACTGAATATGAAGATTAAATGTTAGTTTCTGTGTCAATTTTATATTTTATTTTAAAGATAAAAGTTTTGGAGTAGTGCGTGATAACTGCAATAGCATAAATGGATGTGAGATTTGGACCCCGAACACGATATATATATAATATATATATATATATATATATATATATATATATATATATATATATATATATATATATATATATATATATATATATATATATATATATATATATATATATTATATATATATATATATAATATATATATATAATACATATTTTATTGACATATAATATAAATTACATATATTCCATTAACTTTTGCTACTCTCTAAAGCATACCGCACAACAACAACAATAACAACAACAACATCAACAATAACAATAACATCATCATCATCAACAACAACAGCAACAACAATAACAATAACAACATCAACAACACCATCAACAACAAGAACAATATCAACAACAGCAACAGCAATAACATCAACATCAACAATGACAACAACAAAACAACAACAGCAACAACAACAAAAACAAATACAGCAGCAAGAGCAACAACAATATCAATAACAGCAAAATTATAAAGAATAACAACAGAAACATCATCAACAACATGAACAACAACATCATTATAAATAACATCAACAACAGCAACATTCTAAACAACAACAACAGCATCATCAACAACAACATCAACATTATAAACAGCAACAACAGCAACAACAAAAAAAAAACAACAACATCAACAAACACCAGCAACATTATAAACATCATCACAATATTATAAACAACTACAACAAAAGAGCAGCAATAACAACAACAATATCAACAACAGCAACATTATAAACAACAAAAACAGCAACATTATAAAACAACATTAACAACAGCAATATAAAAACAATAACAAGCAACAACAGCACAACAACAATAATAATAACAGCGACAGCAACAACAGCAGCAACATCATCAAAATCAACAACGACAGTAAAAACTACAACAGAAACAACAGTAATAACAACAACAACAACAACAACAGCAACTACAATTCATTCCCAAACAACTTCCACCAATACGCGTAAATCGATTTAATTCTATTTAAAAAAATGGTGGAAAAGTAATCTTGGTTTAATAAGAACTCTTTTAAAATTGGACTCATTATTATTATTATATATTATTATTATTATTATTATTATTATTATTATTATTATTATTATTATTATTATTAATTATGAACGGGGTCTGCAATTATTCTCCAATTCGTCACCGTCTGCTGACTCAACCCCGCAGGAGGTCTTTACAGTATAAGGAAAGTGAATGTTGTGGTAATAATAATAATAATAATAATAATAATAATAATAATAATAATAATAATAATAATAATAATAAAATAATAATAATAATAAATAATAAAAAATAAAAAAAAAAAAAAAAAAAAAAAAAAAAAAAAAATATATATAATAATATATATATATATATAATATATATATATATATATATATATATATATATATATATATATATATATATATATAGAAGAGACAGAGGCTATATTAAACCAAAGAATTAAAAAAAAAACGAAATAGTATTATTCAAATTAAGGGCCGACAGGAAATTTAGAGATGCTTTAGTGAAAATAAATTTAGAAAATTAGCGAAAGGAAGAGTGGTTTATATCTTACTTATTAAAAAAAACAATTATGCACTCATAGTTTCTGAGAAGCAAAAAAAAATTTACTTTTTTTTTAAAAAAAAAAAAAAAAAAAAAAAAAAAAAATTAATTTAAAATATAT
>SEYY01017012.1:0-25268 GCA_009176605.1 Armadillidium nasatum
AATTTTTTTTTTTTTTTCTGATTCACAATAGTGATTCAACTGGTTTACAAAGGTAAGACCCTAAGGTAAAGTTTGAAAAATGTAAGATATAAAATTATCAATATAACCTGTAGTTATACATTTATTTTATTGCTATATATCAAACTTGTACTATTTAGATACATTATTTCAAAATTATTATTTTGTTTCTACTTTAGGTTTGGGAGCACTTTACAATGTTTCAGGATAGGCTCAAAATAGCTAAATGTAACATCTACAGCCAGGAAATTAGAAGAGGGCCTCCGGGTGCCCCAAGTAAAAATTATTCAACCAAATCTTTATGGGGGCATCTAAAATCAAAATGCAAAGATGAACATTCACTAGCAGAAAAGGGGCGATCAAAAGAAATAGAAAAAAAAAAATTGAAAAAACAAAAAAATCTTAATTTTCTTATATTTTGTTTTGAAAAATTTTTAAAAACTATTTGACTGATTGAGCTGAAATTTTCAGAGTATATGCCTTTTTTTTCTCTAAGTTCTAAGTTGATTTTGAGCATTTTTTTTTAACAGTTTGAAAATTTTTTTATTTTGACCCAAAGTTGAAAAAAAAAAAAAAAAAATTACTACTAGGGTCAAACCACTGATCCACTGAAAATTTTACAATAATCTTAGCCCCAATTCCTTAGCATTAGTGGGAACAGACTTTAAATGTCTAAAAAAAAAAAAAAATTATAAGCACTTGAAATTTTTTTTTTTACAAAAATCAAACCCATTTTTTAAAAAATGCTACCTTAATAATTTCTTTTTGATTTTTGGATATTGTTTTAGAGAGAAGGGCAGGGCTACAACTTTTATTAAGTGCATTATTTTAAATGCTATTTGTTTGAAGCAAAATACAGATTCTCAAATTTTGGGAATTTTTGAAAATTGGTAAAAAATGGACCTTTTTAAGAAGTTATCTCGAAACTAACAAATTGCATCAAAAAATATATAGAGAGGAATTTATAGCCCATCCCTCCTCTATACACCCACTAAAAATAAAAATGTTAAAAAAATGTTAAGTTTTAGTTTTTTTAAAATTTTTTGTCTGAAAAAAAAAAAAAAAAAAAAAAAAAAAAAAATTTTTTTTTTTTGATAGTTGGCCAGTTTTCGGCTTTTAACAATTTTTCTGTAACTCTCGTAACAAAGGTCTGTTAGAAGCTTTTGTAGCCATTAGAATTGAATATATAATCAAAATTTCAGGTCATTCCGAAATGTGGTTTGGCCCCACCATTCATTTGAAAAAGGGTCAAAATTTAAAAAAAAATAAAATTTTTAATAGTTATAGACTAGAAAAATGCTAGAATGGCTTTTTTTTTTTTTTTTTTAATGGGAAAGCTATATACACTGAAAATTTCAGGAGAATCTGCTGAAAATTAAAAAAAAAATTTGAAATTAGACTGTCCCCTTAAGTATAATTTGTCATTTTAACCTGAGAAAGCAAATCCTGATTTTCCCTGGTTTTTAGCTGGGGCCCCAGTCAATCCATATATATTATGTATATTTATATATATCACCTTGAATTACAGTACGTTGCAAAAAAAAAAAAAAAAAAAAAAAAAAAAAAAAAAAAAAGGACAAATATAACAAACTAGTATAAAATTTTTTTTTGTACAAATAAATATAATTGAAGAATAGTTACTTCATCCTTTGGAGTAAAAATATCAGTTTTAATATTTTTTTTTTTTTATTATATATTATATTATATTACTTACCATAAAGTAAAAGTATGTGTCAAATATATTTAAACATATTAAATTATTTTCAATAGTGAAAAATAGAGATATCATGCCAAATTGAATTATTTTATATATATATATATAAAATAACTATTATTTTTCCCTCAAATAGCTATAAATTTTTTTTACAATTTCTATACCTACGCTCATGTAATGACCTTGTAAGGACAATTGTTTAATAATAATACACTAACATCCTTACATAGTTCCAGTCAAAGTTACAACTAGTAGGCATGTTGTTAGTTTCAGCAACATCGTAGAGTGAGAACCTCGTATGAAAAAATCTACTACTGTGAACACAATTATCAAATATATTTTTAAGCAATTGAATATAATCATGGGGGTCCCACTATATATACTTTATTTCATAATTCATATTTGTAGTTTCCATATATTAAATTTTTTTTTAGCTCAGAAAGTTATAAAATTCTGTAAATCTCCTTTCTGACCTAGCAATCTAGTAATGCAAAGCCAAATGATAATATATCACTGATATCATTCAATGTGTTGTTAACTGATCGGCACTCATTACTTTTATATTTTTTAGTATTTTCTTTAAAAGTTTTTTATGGACCAATTTACCTTTATTATTTATTTATTTATATTTATTATATATTATTATTATATATATATATATATATATATATATATATTATATATATATATATATATATATATATAGGTATATATTGGCTTTGGTGGAGATTGTTTCTGAGTTTCGATATTTTATTTTAATCGATACTTTCCTGCCTATAACTTTTTTTTATAACTCAGTTTCGTTTCATAGCTCAGTTTCTTTTCTTTCACTGTCATTGTAGTGCGTTCTTGTTACGTTCTTCTGTACGTTACGCCTCTATGTTCTCTTTTTATGGCAACTTCGGTAGTTCAGGTTATGATAAGTCAAATTAGGTTCTGCTAGAAAAGTATGTAATAATAATCTTTATATTCTTTTTACGGCAACTTCGGTAGTTCAGGTTATGACAAGTCGAATTAGGTTCTGCTAGAAAAGTAAGTAATAATAATTGTGTGTATGTCTAGTAATAGTACCTCTGGCAACTCTCTTGTTTATGATAGGCTTCTCCGATATTTTTGATTTTCAATATTTTTTAACAATCGAAACTCAGAAACAATCTCCACCTTTACCATATATATATATATATATATATTATATATATATATATATATATATATATATATATATATATATATATATATATATATATATATATATATATATAAAGTATTTCAGGTCATTTTGTCTTGTAATTTCTATATATTACAAAATGTTCAGTGGAACCATACTTTTACCATCATTTTTAATGATATAAAATGGAATTTAATATTTTGTTACTACATTTAATTTTTCCTATTTTCTGCATTTTCAGTCTATAAGCTTTTCCTTGAAAGAATGAAATTGCCTACCTGCTGACTGACTTAGCATTAACACTAACCAAAATTTAACTATACTTCTGTCAGTTAAACTAAAAACATTTTATCTCTCACTGAGAAAAGGTAGGCCAATTCATGCATTAGTTTATATATAATATAGGTGTTAATTACACAAGCTTACAGACAAACCTGAATAGGAATTTTTAAAAACATTAAGAGTTGAAATATCAAAATGGAACTAAATATTTACCACGTTTCCTGCAACTTAGAAACAACTGCAGTATTATGGTCTCGTCCCTACCTTGAGAATTCCATAACTGGGAAATTGTTAAACTCAATAAGCTTTACACTTACCTACACCAAAACCTAATAATTTTCTCAGATGAATGTTTAATAAGAAAGCAAGAAAACGGACTTTATTAGCATATTTAAAACAACAGAATTATAAGCCTAACACCTTACGGCGTAGGAAATATAATGCTCATAACACCAATATGGCGATACCGGTAAACAAAATTTACGAAGTCCCTCTAAAACACATTGAACTATCTATTCTTTTACTCAATAGATGGCGGTGCCGTGCATGAAACCTTGGAATATGAACTTCACTATGGATATGGACTTTGATCTTCTTTTGATAAAAAACAATCGCATTTGTTAAAAATTAATATTCAAAAACTTAAATACAAATAATATTAAGAGTATAAAAGCGAAAAATAGACTATCAGAAATTGAAGGAAAAATGTATTTTAAAAAGTTTAAAATTCGCTGATAAAAGGCAAAACTTGGCTATCACCAACTGTGTTTATCATTTCCTTTCAAATCAAAAATTTAGTAAGATAAATCAAATTTTTGTAATAATGTTCCCTGCCAGGAAATCAATGTATTTTGCTAATTTTGACATTATTTTTGTGAAAACATACAATCTAAAAGATATTCCAGGAAACAGAGTCGAATTATTATTTGAAATGTGAATTGGTGTGCTTATCGTTGACATTTTAGCTTGAATTTTCTGGAATAATCTAATAGAGAATAAGAATAAGAAACGAAAGAAAATAGGTGAACCTATCAAAACCTTGTCCCATTCAAGCCACTCAGTACATTCAACTAAAGTTATCTTCACTTAACAGAAACTAACACCTATTTTAAATTAAGAGGGTACTGCACGAAATAATGTTTAAAATATCAATCTTTTCCACAAAAGTTAAACACTAACTTTTTTTTAATGAAACCATAAATATAAAATATAGAGAACTTTGCATATTTATTATATAATTCCTAAAACATTTCCATACTTAGCCGACTTTGTTTTAATTATTCCTAGTAAGCCAAAAAAAAAATTACCTTCAGCGAAAAATTAAATTTATTTTAGTGTTATTTTGTTTTTAAAATTTTTTTTTTTTAGAATTTTTAGAACCACTGCTGTTCATACATTTAAATAATTTTTCTAAGATTTTCAAATACAATTGGTAGAAAATAATTAATTTCATTATAAATTTAATTTGATTATAAATAAATACAAATATAATAACATTTTAAAAATATTTAATTAAAAATTAATTTCTAAAATAATGCCCTTAAAATTTACATGGAAATTTTCAGCCCACTAAAAAACGAACATCATACTACTGAAAAACATAACCAAAACGGTCATCCTCCTTGGTAGGGTAGATATTTCCAAATTTTTTGAACCGAGCCATTTAACCACATATTTTGTCTTAATATTCGCTGGTAATTTACTAAATAATATGGTCGTTCCCGAAATCACAATACCTTTGTACTTAGTGCCTTTGATGATGAAAGTTTGGTTAGTGACGTTGAGCTAACAATTTGCTTTTGATCATAATATAAATTCAGCTTTACTTAAGCGCAAAATATGAACCAGAATTAAATGAAATCAGAGTAGAGCGATTAGATTTGAAAAATGGAGATTATTATAAAATTTGAACACTAAGTAGTGTTCAAATTTTATAATAATCTCCATTTTTCAAATCTAATCGCTCTACTCTGATTTCTTTAATTCTGGTTCATATTTTGCGCTTAAGTAAAGCTGAATTTATATTATGATCAAAAGCAAATTGTTAGCTCAACGTCACTAACCAAACTTTCATCATCAAAGGCACTAAGTGCAAAGGTATTGTGATTTCGGGAGATATTGACTAGAACAAGGCGTTTGAAAATCAAAACTGCTTTGAAATGTGGAAATAGTTTAATTTTGGAAAATATTCACTCACTGTGTTTCAGGGTCAGAATAATCAGGGCTAGAACGCAGCGGCGGTCCTAAGGTCGTCGGAGCCCTCCTGCAAGATTTTCCATGGGAGCCTACCATATATATATATATATATATATATATATATATATATATATATATATATATATATATATATATATATATATATATATATATATATATATATATATATATATATATATATATATATATATATATATATATATATGTATATATATGTATATATATATATATATATATATATATATATATATATATATATATATATATATATATATATATATATATATATATATATATATATATATATATATATATATATATATATATATATATATATATATATATATATATCTAAGGATTTTTTTTCATATTCGCATAAGGGTCTCCTTCGGGAACCCCCTACATCGCTGGGTCAGCGGGGGTCTTATTGCCGCCGCTCATTATTTTTCTATCATTGTGTAGCGTACAAATTAGATCTACAAATAAATAATAATTATTAATAATAATAGCAATAACAATAATAAAAAATAAATAGATATATACAAAAAATAACATACCAAACTAAAATTGAGAGTCCTGTCTTTATAAGTATTTGAAGTCGATTACAATACTGAAATTTATTATGAAACAACAACGGGATATATACAAAAAAATTAAGTTGGATGGTAACGTAAATATTAGGATTTTAATATAGGTGGTTGTTCTAAGTTTTATGCGTAGCAATATAAATAAAATCCAGATAAAAATATATAACATTCACTCCATCCTAAAAAAAAGATCGAGAAGTCGATGCAGACCAGATTTAACATCATGAGGCTCATTCCTTTCCAGATCGACAGCTTCAGGGAAATAATGATTAGAAACATTAGGGACAGTCTAATACACACTAAAATCTTCCGAAGATTGGTCTGAGGGCGATCTTCCAACAGGTGAAAAGTCCTTGTTAGATTCAGGTGTCAGTCTTCCAGCAGAAGATACAGTTTTTTCCCTTCCATTATAAATCTGACAAGGGCATGCTGGGGATTGGCCTCCAAGAGTCGAACTTCTTACAGGGAGTCAAGTTTCTGTCGAGTATACTTTCTCAGCAGCACAGGTTCCGGTGAAGAAAGTCAAGTAGGGAATCCCAAGCAGCTAGAAGTTCGTCAAGGATAGCAGAATAACCTTTCATGGGAAGTAGCGTTAGTGGAAGTACATAAAAGAGATCTTACAAAATAAAGAGCATCAGGTAATACAGATTCCCAATTTTGAAGAGAAATATTCCGAGATTCTAGAGCTAATGTAATAGTCTTCAAAATGATTCCACAAACGTTTCATATTGGCCATTACCATTGATTGATAAGGAGTTGATCGACTCCTTGAGATGCATGACGGAAATGAAATGTCTTTTGAGACGAAGACATGAAAGAGGACCCTCGATCTGAGTGTACATAAGTAGGTAAACCAAAATGAAAAATAAAGAAGTGAGGCAGACTATAACAGTCTCTGTTGAAGTGTCCTTCCACGGGAAGGCAAACGGAAACCTTGAGAACTCATCAACAATAATCAGTAGATATTTGTTTGAAATATAAGAGAGCAAAGAGCCCTTGAAGTCCATATTGAGTCTGTCAAACGGCCGCATAGCATGTATCAATTCTTCATAGCATGCTTGTTAACCTTTCAACAAACATGACAAGAGGATTTTACTTTCTTAATATCTTCTACCGAGTATGGAAGATTCCTGCTACGAACGAAATGGAGAAGTCGCGTGATACCAGGGTGACAAAGAGCGCTGTAAAGTTCTGACAATTTTGAAGTAAGTGTAGCAGCACAAAAACCTCGAAAAAGAGCATCAGCCTCAACATTGAACTTTCCAGGTCTATAAGCTATTTCAAATGAATAAGACATTAATTCAGTCTTCCATCTGAGAATTTTGTCATTCTTAATTTTGCTCCTATGCTTAGAACTAAACATAAAAGAAACGGATCTCTGATCTGTAATTAAAGAGAAATGATTAGCAGCCAAGAAATGGTGCCATTTTCTGATGGACTCTATTATAGCATAGGCTTCTTTTTCTATAGAGGAATGTTTCCTCTCGGAGGGAGAGAGAGATCTTGAATAAAATGCTACAGGACATCCTCCCTAACTCAGAGTAGCCCCAATGACAGCTTCAGAAGTATCAGTTTCCAGAGTAAAAGGGAGATGATCGTCTATCTTCATTTTTCGAAGTAAGAATAGCCTCTTTTAAGTCAGAGACAGTGATCCTTGCACGTTCATTTAAAGGCAAGGAGGCATAAAATAACGGGGAATCCACCGGGAGTAGTAAGCAAACAATCCTATAAGACAAGAGAGACCTTCTTTTAGTGTCAGGCAGAGGCATATGCTTTAAAGGTTCAAGTCGTTCTGGATCTGGTCTTAGTTCGTTAAATCATAGTTCATATCCAAGCACACGCACAGATTCAGCAGAATAAACACATTTGTCATCGTTAAGGCTCATATTTAAGAGTTTAGCCACTTCAAAGAATTTCATGTCATGTTCTTTCTTTAGTAACTACACAAATAGTCACATCATCAACGTAAGTTCCTAAAAGATTGTAGTTGCGTATAATTTCATCCATAATTTTCTGAAAGCAAGCTATGTAGTTCGTTAATCCAAAACTTAATCCCTTAAATTCAAAATCAGTATAATATCTTTCCTCTTTCAACAGAGGAACCAAGTGATAAGCACTTTTCAAATCTATGGTACTGAAGAATTTATAATTGGCTATTTTATTTACTAAATCATAGATACTAGGTAGAGGATAGGCGTCAAGGTAAGTAAACTTGTTAATGGTTTGAGAGTAAGCAATTACAAGACGCCTTTTGTTTCGTTGGTTGACAATTAAAACTTGCGTTCTCCATGGGGATTGACTGTTCTCAATTATATCCTCAGACAATAACCGATTAATCTCGGATCTGATGAAGTCAGAATTTTTAACTCCAAACTTTCTTGATTTAGTTGCTATTGGACGACAGTCTGAAGACAAACAGAAAAATACCCTAGGTGGAGTTATTGATAGAGCAGTTAAAGGACAAATATCAAGAGATGGTTCGGATCCGTCATAGAGCAAGTTGATATTTGAATATTTCTTCAAAAAAGGAAGTCCCAACACTTCATCAGCACATAATTGTTTCATGATCAGCAGCTTGACTCGGGAATAAAGCCTGCCTCTAACTTCTATATCAAAGTAACAAACTTCATCAATGACAGAATTGATAACTCGACGGAAGCCAAGGAAACGACACCAGAATAAGAAGAGGTTAGATATCTTGAGGGCGTTCATCGCCTCAAGATATCTATTTCATCTTGTCTGGCGTCGTTTCAGAGGCGAAATTCTCAGAGCTTCCTGTGTCAATAAGAGTATTAACATTCTCACCATTCAGAGTCACATCTATGAAAGAACATCAGGAACACATGTAAGTACTGAAAAAGCAGAAGCAGCATTACCAGTTTTACACCTACATACTTTGGCATAATGTCCGAGCATCTGACATTTTCGACAAGTAGAATTTCTATCTGAACATGCAGAGCGAGGATGACGATCACCCCCACAGAAATAACAAAGAGTCTTTCTAGTGTTGGAATCAGAGGCTGCACATACATTCTCAGAAGTAATGGCAATATAATCAATAGCAACTTTAGGTTCCTACCAATTTAATAACTTAAGCAGAACATGAAATGTATGAAATCCCTTGATAAGAATGAGAATCCCTAAAAGCAGTCTCCAAACTTCTTGCCTGGTTAACAGCATTAGTTGAAATCCAAAGACTTATTTTCTAGGAGTCTAGTCCTAATCTGTTGAAAGTTTAAACCCGTTAGGAAAGTATCTCTAATATATTCATTTCTATACTCATCAGTAGAAACAGATGGAAAGTTGCAATCTACGCTTACTTTATAAAGAGCTCTCAGACATTCATCAATAGTCTCATTAGAGGTTTGTTTTTGTGTAGACAATGATGCCGAGCGACAACTTCATTTGCAGGCCTAATAAAAGCATCTTTAAGAGTATTCAAGGCTTCATCGAAAATAGTACAGTCAACGATAATTTCAAAATTCTCAGAAGACAAAAGAGTTCGACAATAACCCAAAGTAAGCATTCTCCGAGGCCTCAATAGTTTCTTTAAAACGAGTAAACACATACAACCAATGCTTGAAGACTCTAGGAGCCTCAGGAGACTTTGGAAGAATTTCTAGTTTCTCAGGTCGAAGTCCTCTCTCCATGTTTTGTTAAGTTGAATAAATTGTAGTGTTCAAAAGAAATTAGGAGGGATTTTAGGCTTAATTCAACTGATAAATTAGATATACAAATAAATAATAATAATAATAATTAATAATGATAGCAATAACAATAATAATAAAGTAAATAGATATATACAAAAAAATAACATATCCAAACTAAAACTGAGAGTCCTATCTTCATAAGTATTTGAAGTCGATTACAAAACTGAACTTTATTACTTTATTATAAAAGAACAACGGTATATATACAACAAATTTAGTTGGGTGGTAACGTAAATATTAGGATTTTGATATAGGTGGCTGTTCTAGGTTTTATATGTAACAACATAAATAAAATCCAGATAAAACATATATTAGGTTTTCAACGTCTAGTCTAAAAGTTAACCTAATTACTGAGGTAGAAAAATCAGAGCACAAATAATGAAAAGAGACTTTAAAAGATTCAATGAAAATAAGAAGGAAATAAATTTAGAATTTTATAGAAGCGTTAGGAATGTTTTCAATTAAGTAATAAATTTTAAAAGACGAGTAGAAATAAGTCTAGCTAGAAACTGAAATAAGGACTTGACGAAATATTTTAGCTTTTACAAGTTTAGCAATAAAGAACAAAATTATTTCAATTAAGTTGGTTAATTCGGATGCAGAATTCGCAAATATGTTTAAATCAAACTTCTTTGCTTCGGTATTCATACCTGAGAAAGAGTTAATGATGCTTCACAGATTGATAGTTACAGAGAATATTTTTTATAAGATATTGTTTCCTTAATTCAATTTGATGTTGAAGAAAAGAGATTACTTGATAATGTTGACGCAATAAATCAGAAGGTCCTGATCTTTTGATGGATATATGGTATAATTCTATAGAAAAGTAGTAATAGACAAAGATTACACAATTTTTATTTTTACTTTACCCAATTTTAATTTTAATCTAGTTAAATAAAGCTTCAAATACATGCAAAAATTTTAAATATTAATACAGAATATTAAATAAAATATAGATTAGGGGTATTTTAAATATCAGGCAAAGTTTTCCCCGTTTTAGTTCCCACATAGCCGATAGGGGGAGATTAATCGCCGTTTACTTTTGAAAATTAAGAAAGTTTTTTTATCAGTAAAAATCCCTGTCTTGCGGCAACTTATTATATGGTAAATTTTGGTAATAGTATTGCACATACTTTTCAATTAATATTTAAGAGATTTCTTGTTAATTGTAAGCTAACTTTATCTGGAAAATAGCACAAGTTGAAAGTTGTACAATTTACCAAAAAAATCCTCAAAGAGTATTTGAGAAATTAAAGGTCAGTTAGTTTAACTTCATCAGTAATAAAGGTTTTGAAAAGAATACTGAAAATTCAAATTCATTAGACAGTAACTTACTGCGCAATTCTCAACATGATTCTAGAATAATCAAATCTTGTTAGACAAACCTTTAGAAGTTTTTGAAGTAAATTACGGACTGTGTTGACAAGAAGGATCCTTTTGATATTATTTATATAAATTTTATCAAAGCATTTGAAAAAGTTTTCCATGGCAGGGTAATGCGCAAGTTATCACAATAAAGCACAGGCAAGGTGTTTTGTAACTGTGTAAAAAGTTGGTTGTTTAATTGAAGATAGTGTGAAGAACTTGATTAAAAAATAAATAATCTTCGGAGTGTTTAAAGAGGAGTAATTCATGGTTATGTGCTGAGTTCACCTCTGCTTTTTATATATATAAAGTATAATTGATTTGAATAAGGGTATAAGAGGGAAAGTTTCTAAGTTTAAAGATACTAAATTGGATAATTCTGTTGGAAATCTTGTAGGTTGTTTGATAATTCAGCATGACTTTGATCTAACTTCTTGGTTGGGCTATGTATCAAATGAATTTCAATTCCAAACAATTTATTCATAACGATTACTCAAAAAAGGATTTCAATTGTATGAAAGAGAAATGGCTGAAGTTTACTAACAAGGAAATAGATTTGGGTTTAGTTTTTATCAGCAATTTGAATGTGTCGAAACAGCATTAAGAATCTGGAAACAAAGCCAGCACAGTGTTAAGTATTATAAGTTAAAATGTTAATATTAAGAGCAAAGTTTGATAAGAGTAAGAAGATAATAAGAATCTTCTATAAGTAGAAAAAAAAGAAGTGAAGTTGGTGACATAGCCAAAAAATATTGAAATAGTGACATGGGACCGTGTTGCCACTATAAAAATTCTGGTTATATTTATTTAGTTTTTAATTTAACCTTTTTTTTATTTGATTTTTTTTTTTTTTTTTTATAAATTTTTTTTTTATATTTTATTAATTTTAAAATTTCAATTTTACAGTGACAAAAGAGAAAAAAGCCACTGACTACCAGCAAAGTATAGATATATAAGTAATGAAAACGAATAGCAGTTTTGCTATTTATGAATTCTGTGTAATTATTACGCTACTATAACATAGATTTTATCACATATTATGCTGAAGTAAATCCTATAAAAATTGCTTCTCTGAAATTTATTGATTTCTTTTGTTTGTCAAAACACACACTATTGCTACCTTTGTTGAAAACGGTAAAAAAAAAAAATTAAAAACTTCTTTTGTACAATAAACTTATCTCAAATACTACTAAATTATCTTATTTAACAGAAATTTTTAAATTTTTTTTTTTTATAAATTACTACCTGTGGTTTGTGCTCCTAATATCCTAAAACATTGGGGTGGGTGGGGGGTAAACAGCTGGCAATAAATTCATCCTCCTGAACGACATCTTAGAAAATAGTGAATTCGTGAAATTTTGAACTAATTGACAAGCATTCGCTTGTAAAAGGAGTCTATTTCTTTTCTTTGGTCAGATGCATTGATTATATTGGTTAATTTTTGCATAAAACACGTTTCTCAAAAGATGACCAAAACGTCTCCGTAGTCAGAGGTGGGCATCGTTACATGAAATTGGGTAGTTTACCGTTACTTCCATTGGTTGTTATTTACTTTTAAATTTTAGTTTACTCGTTTGTAAAGAAACTATTAAACTTTCTACAAGTTTCTTAGAATGAAATTGTTTACAAACATTTTCGATAAATCATTGGGTAACTAACATTTTTGCATTTTGCAAAATCAAAAGGATTAATATTTACTATATAATTTTAAAGAATATTATTTTTAATAAAAAATTTAGTAATTCTTATTGAAATCAATATTAACACTAAATCGAATTTTAAATTCTTTGGAACATATGATTATTACTGTAACTAAACTGAAATAGTATAAGCAGAATAATGGTTCGAATATCTATAACTATAAAATTTAATAATAACTGTAATAAAAAAGATGTTTTATATATAATTTTAGTAATATATAATAATAAAAAAGAAATCAAATTTTTATATATATATATATATATATATATATATATATATATATATATATATATATATGTATATATATATATATATATATATATATATATATATATATATATTATATATATATATTATATTTATATTATCTATTATTTAATTTTTTTTTTTTTTTTTTAAAAATTATTATCATTTATTATTAATGTTTAATTATCTTAATTATTACTATTATTATTATTTATATTATTAATTATATATTATTATTAAATTACTTTATTATAACTCCAGAACTTTACACATTCTTTTTACTCTAAGAAATTATTTTTATATTATCATTTAATCATCGCCGGTGACTTTCCTTAATATTCTCAAGGTACAAGTGGTGAACTATACTACCATTTTTCAATTCAAAATAATCTTGAGATTTTGCAACTAGGGTTCAATTAATTCATCTTGGAGATGAATCCTAACTATTCTAGAAGTTTAACTTCCAAATTTCTCCTTACGCTGATAATCTCTCTTAACTTTGAATTTCGATCAAACTTCTTATCTCTATTCCTGTTTTGTTTCTTCAAGTCTTCCGCAAAATGTTCCCACCTTCAGATAAATGTGCAGCTTACTGGTCGTGCTTCTTTGAAATGATTATTTTTTTTAATCTGATGGGTCCTTAAATGTGCAGGTCAAATAAATGTATTTTTTTCTGTAAGAAAATGTACACATTTCATTCTATTTTCTTTTAGCTAAACTTGTAGACTAAGGTTTAATTTGGCTAGTTCTCGTGTAACGAGTAACGGGAACTTGCCCAGGAATTACCGTATCTTCGGTAACTCATCTAACGACTACGGAGACGTTTTGGTCATCTTTTGAGAAACGTGTTTTATGCAAAAATTAACCAATATAATCAATGCATCTGACCAAAGAAAAG
The DNA here is from genome assembly GCA_009176605.1 of Armadillidium nasatum. Classification (NCBI taxonomy): domain Eukaryota; kingdom Metazoa; phylum Arthropoda; class Malacostraca; order Isopoda; family Armadillidiidae; genus Armadillidium; species Armadillidium nasatum. Next base: position 13,907 of record SEYY01017012.1, read on the forward strand.
AAATAGACTCCTTTTACAAGCGAATGCTTGTCAATTAGTTCAAAATTTCACGAATTCACTATTTTCTAAGATGTCGTTCAGGAGGATGAATTTATTGCCAGCTGTTTACCCCCCACCCACCCCAATGTTTTAGGATATTAGGAGCACAAACCACAGGTAGTAATTTATAAAAAAAAAAAAATTTTATTTCTGTTAAATAAGATAATTTAGTAGTATTTGAGATAAGTTTATTGTACAAAAGAAAGTTTTTAAATTTTTTTTTACCGTTTTCAACAAAGGTAGCAATAGTGTGTGTTTTGACAAACAAAAGAAATCAATAAATTTCAGAGAAGCAATTTTTATAGGATTTACTTCAGCATAATATGTGATAAAATCTATGTTATAGTAGCGTAATAATTACACAGAATTCATAAATAGCAAAACTGCTATTCGTTTTCATTACTTATATATCTATACTTTGCTGGTAGTCAGTGGCTTTTTTCTCTTTTGTCACTGTAAAATTGAAATTTTAAAATTAATAAAATAAAGTTTGATTTATAAATCTGATTTCAAATCAAATATAATCAAGGTTAAATTAAAAACTAAATAAATATAACCAGAATTTTTATAGTGGCAACACGGTCCCATGTCACTATTTCAATATTTTTTGGCTATGTCACCAACTTCACTTCTTTTTTTTCTACTTATAGAAGATTCTTATTATCTTCTTACTCTTATCAAACTTTGCTCTTAATATTAACATTTTAACTTATAATACTTAACACTGTGCTGGCTTTGTTTCCAGATTCTTAATGCTGTTTCGACACATTCAAATTGCTGATAAAAACTAAACCCAAATCTATTTCCTTGTTAGTAAACTTCAGCCATTTCTCTTTCATACAATTGAAATCCTTTTTTGAGTAATCATTATGAATAAATTGTTTGGAATTGAAATTCATTTGATACATAGCCCAACCAAGAAGTTAGATCAAAGTCATGCTGAATTATCAAACAACCTACAAGATTTCCAACAGAATTATCCAATTTAGTATCTTTAAACTTAGAAACTTTCCCTCTTATACCCTTATTCAAATCAATTATACTTTATATATATAAAAAGCAGAGGTGAACTCAGCACATAACCATGAATTACTCCTCTTTAAACACTCCGAAGATTATTTATTTTTTAATCAAGTTATTCACACTATCTTCAATTAAACAACCAACTTTTTACACAGTTACAAAACACCTTGCCTGTGCTTTATTGTGATAACTTGCGCATTACCCTGCCATGGAAAACTTTTTCAAATGCTTTGATAAAATTTATATAAATAATATCAAAAGGATCCTTCTTGTCACCACAGTCCGTAATATACTCCAAAAACTTCTAAAGGTTTGTCTAACAAGATTTGATTATTCTAGAATCATGTTGAGAATTGCACAGTAAGTTACTGTCTAATGTTTCTCCTTTTGAATTTTCAGTATTCTTTTCAAAACCTTTATTACTGATGAAGTTAAACTAACTGACCTTTAATTTCTCAAATACTCTTTGAGGATTTTTTTGGTAAATTGTACAACTTTCAACTTGTGCTATTTTCCAGATAAAGTTAGCTTACAATTAACAAGAAATCTCTTAAATATTAATTGAAAAGTATGTGCAATACTATTACCAAAATTTACCATATAATAAGTTGCCGCAAGACAGGGATTTTTACTGATAAAAAAACTTTCTTAATTTTCAAAAGTAAACGGCGATTAATCTCCCCCTATCGGCTATGTGGGAACTAAAACGGGGAAAACTTTGCCTGATATTTAAAATACCCCTAATCTATATTTTATTTAATATTCTGTATTAATATTTAAAATTTTTGCATGTATTTGAGCTTTATTTAACTAGATTAAAATTAAAATTGGGTAAAGTAAAAATAAAAATTGTGTAATCTTTGTCTATTACTACTTTTCTATAGAATTATACCATATATCCATCAAAAGATCAGGACCTTCTGATTTATTGCGTCAACATTATCAAGTAATCTCTTTTCTTCAACATCAAATTGAATTAAGGAAACAATATCTTATAAAAAATATTCTCTGTAACTATCAATCTGTGAAGCATCATTAACTCTTTCTCAGGTATGAATACCGAAGCAAAGAAGTTTGATTTAAACATATTTGCGAATTCTGCATCCGAATTAACCAACTTAATTGAAATAATTTTTTCCTTTATTGCTAAACTTGTAAAAGCTAAAATATTTCGTCAAGTCCTTATTTCAGTTTCTAGCTAGACTTATTTCTACTCGTCTTTTAAAATTTATTACTTAATTGAAAACATTCCTAACGCTTCAATAAAATTCTAAATTTATTTCCTTCTTATTTTCATTGAATCTTTTAAAGTCTCTTTTCATTATTTGTGCTCTGATTTTTCTACCTCAGTAATTAGGTTAACTTTTAGACTAGACGTTGAAAACCTAATATATGTTTTATCTGGATTTTATTTATGTTGTTACATATAAAACCTAGAACAGCCACCTATATCAAAATCCTAATATTTACGTTACCACCCAACTAAATTTGTTGTATATATACCGTTGTTCTTTTATAATAAAGTAATAAAGTTCAGTTTTGTAATCGACTTCAAATACTTATGAAGATAGGACTCTCAGTTTTAATTTGATATGTTATTTTTTTGTATATATCTATTTACTTTATTATTATTGTTATTGCTATCATTATTAATTATTATTATTTATTTATATATCTAATTTTTCAGTTGAATTAAGCCTAAAATCCCTCCTAACTTCTTTGGAACACTACAATTTATTCAACTTAACAAAACATGGAGTGAGGACTTCGACCTGAGAAACTAGACATTCTTCCAAAGTCTCCTGAGGCTCCTAGAGTCTTCAAGCATTGGTTGTATGTGTTACTCGTTTTAAAGAAACTATTGAGGCCTCGGAGAATGCTTACTTTGGGTTATTGTCGAACTCTTTTGTCTTCTGAGAACTTTGAAATTATCGTTGACTGTACTATTTTCCATGAAGTATTGAGCACTCTTAAAGATGCATTTATTAGGCCTGCAAATGAAGTTGTCGCTCGACATCATTGTCTACACAAAAACAAACCTCTAATGAGACTATTGATGAATGTCTGAGAGCTCTTTATAAAGTAAGCGTAGATTGCAACTTTCCATCTATTTCTACTGATGAGTATAGAAATATTAGAGATACTTTCCTAACGGGTTTAAACTTTCAACAGATTAGGACTAGACTCCTAGAAAATAAGTCTTTGTATTCAACTGATGCAGTTAACCAGGCAAGAAGTTTGGAGACTGCTTTAGGGATTCTCATTCTTATCAAGGGATTTCATACATTTCATGCTCTGCTTAAGTTATTAAATTGTAGGAACCTAAAGTTGCTATTGATTATATTGCCATTACTTCTGAGAATATATGTGCAGCCTCTGATTCCAACACTAGAAAGACTCTTTGTTATTTCTGTGGGGGTGATCGTCATCCTCGCTCTGCATGTTCAGATAGAAATTCTACTAGTCGAAAATGTCAGATGCTCGGACATTATGCCAAAATATGTAGGTGTAAAACTGGTAATGCTGCTTCTGCTTTTTCAGTACTTACATGTGTTCCTGATGTTCTTTCATAGATGTGACTCTGAATGGTGAGAATGTTAATACTCTTATTGACACAGGAAGCTCTGAGAATTTCGCCTCTGAAACGACGCCAGGCAAGATGAAGTAGATATCTTGAGGCGATGAACGCCTCAAGATATCTAACTCTTCTTATTCTGGTGACGTTTCCTTAGTTTCCTCAAGTTATCAATCTGACATTGATGAAGTTTGTTACTTTGATATAGAAGTTAGAGGCAGGCTTTATTCCCGAGTCAAGCTGCTGATCATGAAACAATTATGTGCTGATGAAGTGTTGGGCCTTCCTTTTTTGAAGAAATATTCAAATATCAACTTGCTCTATGACGGATCCGAACCATCTCTTGATATTTGTCCTTTAACTGCTCTATCAATAACTCCACCTAGGGTATTTTTCTGTTTGTCTTCAGACTGTCGTCCGATAGCAACTAAATCAAGAAAGTTTGGAGTTAAAAATTCTGACTTCATCAGATCCGAGATTAATCGGTTATTGTCTGAGGATATAATTGAGAACAGTCAATCCCCATGGAGAACGCAAGTTTTAATTGTCAACCAACGAAACAAAAGGCGTCTTGTAATTGATTACTCTCAAACTATTAACAAGTTTACTTACCTTGACGCCTATCCTCTACCTAGTATCGATGATTTAGTAAATAAAATAGCCAATTATAAATTCTTCAGTACTATAGATTTGAAAAGTGCTTATCACTTGGTTCCTCTGTTGAAAGAGGAAAGATATTATACTGATTTTGAATTTAAGGGATTAAGTTTTGGATTAACGAACTACATAGCTTGCTTTCAGAAAATTATGGATGAAATTATACGCAACTACAATCTTTTAGGAACTTACGTTGATGATGTGACTATTTGTGTAGTTACTAAAGAAGAACATGACATGAAATTCTTTGAAGTGGCTAAACTCTTAAATATGAGCCTTAACGATGACAAATGTGTTTATTCTGCTGAATCTGTGCGTGTGCTTGGATATGAACTATGATTTAACGAACTAAGACCAGATCCAGAACGACTTGAACCTTTAAAGCATATGCCTCTGCCTGACACTAAAAGAGGCCTCTCTTGTCTTATAGGATTGTTTGCTTACTACTCCCGGTGGATTCCCCGTTATTTTATGCCTCCTTGCCTTTAAATGAATGCGCAAGGGTCACTGTCTCTGACTTAAAAGAGGCTATTCTTACTTCGAAAAATGAAGATAGACGATCATCTCCCTTTTACTCTGGAAACTGATACTTCTGAAGCTGTCATTGGGGCTACTCTGAGTTAGGGAGGATGTCCTGTAGCATTTTATTGAAGATTTCTCTCCCTCCGAGAGGAAACATTCCTCTATAGAAAAGAAAGCTTATGCTATAATAGGGTCTATCAGAAAATTACACCATTTCTTGGCTGCTAAACATTTCTCTTTAATTACAGATCAGAGATCCGTTTCTTTTATGTTTAGTTCTAAGCATAGGAGCAAAATTAAGAATGACAAAATTCTCAGATGGAAGACTGAATTAATGTCTTATTCATTTGAAATAGCTTATAGACCTGGAAAGTTCAATGTTGAGGCTGATGCTCTTTTTCGAGGTTTTTGTGCTGCTACACTTACTTCAAAATTGTCAGAACTTTACAGCGCCCTTTGTCACCCTGGTATCACGCGACTTCTCCATTTCGTTCGTAGTAGGAATCTTCCATACTCGGTAGAAGATATTAAGAAAGTAAAATCCTCTTGTCATGTTTGTTGAAAGGTTAACAAGCATGCTATGAAGAATTGATACATGCTATGCGGCCGTTTGACAGACTCAGTATGGACTTCAAGGGCTCTTTGATCTCTTCTAGTTCAAACAAATATCTACTGATTATTGTTGATGAGTTCTCAAGGTTTCCGTTTGCCTTCCCGTGGAAGGACACTTCAACAGAGACTGTTATAGTCTGCCTCACTTCTTTATTTTTCATTTTGGTTTACCTACTTATGTACACTCAGATCGAGGGTCCTCTTTCATGTCTTCGTCTCAAAAGACATTTCATTTCCGTCATGCATCTCAAGGAGTCGATCAACTCCTTATCAATCAATGGTAATGGCCAATATGAAACGTTTGTGGGAATCATTTTGGAAGACTATTACATTAGGCTCTAGAATCTCGGAATATTTCTCTTCATAAATTGGGAATCTGTATTACCTGATGCTCTTTATTCTTGTAAGATCTCTTTTATGTACTTCCACTAACGCTACTTCCCATGAAAGGTTATTCTGCTTATCCTTGACGAACTTCTAGCTGCTTGGGATTCCCTACTTGACTTTCTTCACCGGGAACCTGTGCTGCTGAGAAAGTATACTCGACAGAAACTTGACTCCCTGTAAGAAGTTCGACTCTTGGAGGCCAATCCCCAGCATGCCCTTGTCAGATTTCCTAATGGAAGGGAAGAAAACTGTATCTACTGAGGATTTGGCACCTGCTGGAAGACTGACACCTGAATCTAACAAGGACTTTTCACCTGTTGGAAGATCGCCCTCAGACCAATCTTCGGAAGATTTTAGTGTGGATTAGACTGTCCCTAATGTTTCTAATCATTCTTTCCCTGAAGCTGTCGATCTGGAAAGGAATGAGCCTCATGATGTTGAATCTGGTTTGCGTCGATCTGGTCTGCGATCCTGTGGATCGACTTAAATCTCTTTGATTCTTTTTTTTTTTTTAGGATGGAGTGAATGTTATATATTTTTTCTGTATTTTATTTATATTGCTACGCATAAAACGTAGAACAACCACCTATATTAAAATCCTAATATTTATGTTACCATCCAACTTATTTTTTTTGTATAATCTCGTTGGTGTTTCATAATAAATTTCAGTATTGTAATCGACTTCAAATACTTATAAAGACAGGACTCTCAATTTCAATTTGGTATGTTATTTTTTGTATATATCTATTTATCTTTTTTATTATTGTTATTGCTATTATTATTAATAATTATTATTATTTATTTGTAGATCTAATTTGGACGCTACACTTATATAGAAAAATAATGAGCGGCGGCAATAAGACCCCCGCTGACCCAGCGATGTAGGGGGTTCCCGAAGGAGACCCTTATGCGAATATGAAAAAGAATCCTTAGAGATAAAACAGTTATATATATATATATATATATATATATATATATATATATATATATATATATATATATATATATATATATATATATATATATATATATATTATATATATATATATATATATATATATATTATATGGGAGGCTCCCATGGAAAATCTTGCAGGAGGGCTCCGACGACCTTAGGACCGCCGCTGCGTTCTAGCCCTGATTATTCTGACCCTGAAACACAGTGAGTGAATATTTTCCAAAATTAAACTATTTCCACATTTCAAAGCAGTTTTGATTTTCAAACGCCTTGTTCTAGTCAATATCTCTAATAGCTCTACTCTGATTTCATTTAATTCTGGTTCATATTTTGCGCTTAAGTAAAGCTGAATTTATATTATGATCAAAAGCAAATTGTTAGCTCAACGTCACTAACCAAACTTTCATCATCAAAGGCACTAAGTACAAAGGTATTGTGATTTCGGGAACGACCATATTATTTAGTAAATTACCAGCGAATATTAAGACAAAATATGTGGTTAAATGGCTCGGTTCAAAAAATTTGGAAATATCTACCCTACCAAGGAGGATGACCGTTTTGGTTATGTTTTTCAGTAGTATGATGTTCGTTTTTTAGTGGGCTGAAAATTTCCATGTAAATTTTAAGGGCATTATTTTAGAAATTAATTTTTAATTAAATATTTTTAAAATGTTATTATATTTGTATTTATTTATAATCAAATTAAATTATAATCAAATTAATTATTTTCTACCAATTGTATTTGAAAATCTTAGAAAAATTATTTAAATGTATGAACAGCAGTGGTTCTAAAAATAAATAATTTTTTTAAAAACAAAATAACACTAAAATAAATTTAATTTTTCGCTGAAGGTAATTTTTTAATTATAATTAAAATAAAGTCGGCTAAGTATGGAAATGTTTTAGGAATTATATAATAAATATGCAAAGTTCTCTATATTTTATATTTATGGTTTCATTAAAAAAAAGTTAGTGTTTAACTTTTGTGGAAAAGATTGATATTTTAAACATTATTTCGTGCAGTACCCTCTTAATTTAAAATAGGTGTTAGTTTCTGTTAAGTGAAGATAACTTTAGTTGAATGTACTGAGTGGCTTGAATGGGACAAGGTTTTGATAGGTTCACCTATTTTCTTTCGTTTCTTATTCTTATTCTCTATTAGATTATTCCAGAAAATTCAAGCTAAAATGTCAACGATAAGCACACCAATTCACATTTTAAATAATAATTCGACTCTGTTTCCTGGAATATCTTTTAGATTGTATGTTTTCACAAAAATAATGTCAAAATTAGCAAAATACATTGATTTCCTGGCAGGGAACATTATTACAAAAATTTGATTTATCTTACTAAATTTTTGATTTGAAAGGAAATGATAAACACAGTTGGTGATAGCCAAGTTTTGCCTTTTATCAGCGAATTTTAAACTTTTTAAAATACATTTTTCCTTCAATTTCTGATAGTCTATTTTTCGCTTTTATACTCTTAATATTATTTGTATTTAAGTTTTTGAATATTAATTTTTAACAAATGCGATTGTTTTTTATCAAAAGAAGATCAAAGTCCATATCCATAGTGAAGTTCATATTCCAAGGTTTCATGCACGGCACCGCCATCTATTGAGTAAAAGAATAGATAGTTCAATGTGTTTTAGAGGGACTTCGTAAATTTTGTTTACCGGTATCGCCATATTGGTGTTATGAGCATTATATTTCCTACGCCGTAAGGTGTTAGGCTTATAATTCTGTTGTTTTAAATATGCTAATAAAGTCCGTTTTCTTGCTTTCTTATTAAACATTCATCTGAGAAAATTATTAGGTTTTGGTGTAGGTAAGTGTAAAGCTTATTGAGTTTAACAATTTCCCAGTTATGGAATTCTCAAGGTAGGGACGAGACCATAATACTGCAGTTGTTTCTAAGTTGCAGGAAACGTGGTAAATATTTAGTTCCATTTTGATATTTCAACTCTTAATGTTTTTAAAAATTCCTATTCAGGTTTGTAAGCTTGTGTAATTAACACCTATATTATATATAAACTAATGCATGAATTGGCCTACCTTTTCTCAGTGAGAGATAAAATGTTTTTAGTTTAACTGACAGAAGTATAGTTAAATTTTGGTTAGTGTTAATGCTAAGTCAGTCAGCAGGTAGGCAATTTCATTCTTTCAAGGAAAAGCTTATAGACTGAAAATGCAGAAAATAGGAAAAATTAAATGTAGTAACAAAATATTAAATTCCATTTTATATCATTAAAAATGATGGTAAAAGTATGGTTCCACTGAACATTTTGTAATATATAGAAATTACAAGACAAAATGACCTGAAATACTTTTTGTATATATATATATATATATATATATATATATATATATATATATATATATATATATATATATATATATAATGGTAAAGGTGGAGATTTTCTGAGTTTCGATTAAAATATCGAAAATCGAAAATATCGAGAAGCCTATTGTAAACAAGAGAGTTGTCAGAGGTACGAGGTACTATTACTAGACATAGACACAATTATTATTACTTACTTTTCTAGCAGAACCTAATTCGACTTATCATAACCTGAACTACCGAAGTTGCCGTAAAAAGAGAATATAAAGATTATTATTACTTATTACTTACTTTTCTAGCAGAACCTAATTCGACTTATCATAACCTGAACTACCGAAGTTGCCGTAAAAAGAGAATATAAAGAGGTGTAACGTACAGAAGAACGTAACAAGAACGCACTACAATGACAGTGAAAGAAAGGAAAATGAGCTATGAAACGAAAATGAGTTATAAAAAAAAGTTATAGGCAGGAAAGTATCAATTAAAATAAAATATCGAAACTCAGAAACAATCTCCACCTAAGCCTATATTATTATATATATATATATATATATATATATATATATATATATATATATATATAATATATATAGTAAAGTTTTCAGCATCATGTCTTATCTCTTTCTCCAACTCCTCTCTGTACCACTGCAACATTAAGCGTTTCACCTCCTCATACTCTAATGATGTGCATATTATAATTTTATAAACGTCTAAAGCTAGTCCTTCAAGGAAAGTCCCCAATAAGGAAACTCTACCTTCGGTTGAACCAGGGTACATTGCATCGCAATAGCTTTCAAATCGTACAAGAAATTGTATCAAGGTTTCCCCTGCTCCCAACTTATACTTCCCCGGTGGAATAACTCTGGGCCTTCTCTCAATTGAGAGAGACTGCACCAAAGTGGACACAGATCTTATTAGGTCAGCATTCTGCTGAAGCAGTGTATTGAATGCGTGTGCATCATTATTACTCGCATTTAAACCAGCCGTGAGTGGCGGATTTTGTGCTGAACCAGCCGTGAGTGGTGGATTTTGCTCTGAGCCAACAGGAGGGTCATTTGGAGGATCTACCTCCGCTAAAGAGGTCTTAGAGTCATCTAACAAGGAATTCATATCATTGGGCATTTTATCTTACGTTAAAATTAAGGTCTTAGTGAGCAAAAAATGTACGGGGGAATTTATGAGATTAAGATTTATGAAATTTGGAATTTATGGGATTTATATCCCTTAACCAGGAAATTATCAATAAAACAGTGCAGTTTAATGGTGAGTACAAAGCTTTTAAGTTTGTGGGATCTATCTCCCATAATCAAGAAAGGGGTGACAGAACACCCAGCAACAGAGCAAGCCAACTTCAAGTTAACTACGCTCTGCTACCAATTTATGTAATGATATTTCACTTACATGAGAGGTGCCAACAATTGTTCTGTATATTTCGTCTTCCAAACGACCTTCAGCACCTTCAAAGTGTCCTTGTGTAGTCTAGGTAAGGCTCAAGGACTTTCTTTGTTCCTCCCAGGATGAAAAGATATAAGTTTTCAGAGAGACCAACTCTGTTACTGGGTTACAAAATTTATATTAATTAATAAAGAATTCCTCCAAAGTTGGGGAAAAGCAAAGAACTTAATACTCACCAAAGAACGGTGTACCTCCTTATTTTACCATTTAACTTAGAGAGAACTCAGTGACAATGGAGAAAACAAACAAACTTAAAAAATATAACTTAAATTTTACTTATGAAAAATATTATTAGGCACAAATTTATTTACATATATATATATAATTATTTAACCACTAAACCTAGAGGCCTCACCTATCTAACCTATTACTTATTCAATTATTGTTTAAATATAGCTATTCCCTAACCAATTTAAATATAACTAAAATTTAAATATAAATATAACTAAAATAAATATATATAAGCATAATCTTAAGAATAAATATTATCAAACTAATAAGAATTGAAAAAAAAAACTTTAAATAATATCAAATTAATAATGAAGGTATTGAAAAATCAATTAAATATGAAAAAGTGATAATGGTCAAATTAAATACTAGTTAATAAATAATAATGTCTTAAAGACAATTTTAAATTAATCAACAATGGATAACATACATCAACAAAAATTGTAAATTTAATTCTCTAGTCTGTACTTTCACAAAATTAGGTTATCACGTTAAACAGGAACTATCACAACTCTTTGACAGTAATTGGATTCTTACCACAGTTTAAACTGGTCTTATAAATTT
>SEYY01017013.1:10000-15293 GCA_009176605.1 Armadillidium nasatum
CATTTAAATACTTTTTACTTAAAACAAAATTTTTTTTGGCTAAAACGATATTTAATTTTTATTTAAAAATAATTTTTAAAATTAAAAATATAATTCAAATAGTAATATTTGGTTTTGTCTTGGGTTGAGATTTTTTTTTTTTTTTAAATATATGAATCATTTTAAAAAATCATTTTTTTATTTTTTTTTATTTTTTTGCTTTTATTGATTTTTTTTAGCAACGTCTTTTCTATTAGCTTATTCGCCTACGTAATTATTAATAAATAAATTTAGTAAATTTTATTAGTTAATTAGTTATTTAAATTACAGTTTTTTAAAAAAAGTTCAGGCTATTTTAAATTTTTTTTTTTTTTTTATAATGTCGGAAATGCGACTGATAGAACCAATTCATTGTATTTAAATTATAAATTTTAAAATGTATTATTATTTTTTAAAATATTTTATAGTTAAAGTTATTTAATTTTTATTACTATAATACTAAGATAAATATTAAAATAAAAAAATTTACTTTTAGTTTTGAAACTCTCAGCAATTTAATTTTGAGGAAAAAAATAAAACATTAATTTGTATAATTCGAAAATAAGGAAACCGAGGCAATTAGAGCTTTGAATAGAATATTAAATGTAAGTATATTGGTTCAATTAAATCAATTATTTAAAAAAAAAAAATTCTTCTTGGGTGGTGTAGGGGGGGGGAGGTTTTGTAGTACATTGATGAATGGTGCCACATTTCATACTAAAGCTTTTTATTCCCTTTGGTTCCTTTTTTATTCACCTCTACGGTACTACATAATCATAGGGAACAAGTTAACTAAAATAAAATTTTTTGAATAACTTTATATTTATAGATACTAGATAGCTTACTTTTATTTTTTATTTTTTAATTAAAATAAATTTGTGATTAATAAGGGTTGTTGAGTCACAGTTTTATTATTACAACTTGCAATAAGTAAATAAATAAATAAATAAAAATAATAATTATATTTATTTTAAAATTTCCATTGAAATTTTAAAATTAATAACTCACCCGCCTTTTACAGTAAATATCTAAAGTGAGGATTCAAAATTAAAAGAGTGTTGCAGGTTTCAATAATTTAGCAAAAAATATCGTTGGACGTTGATTAATTTTTTCCCCCAGCCAAATAAAATGCCTAAATTTATATTAATTTTAATTTATTTTTTTTTTTTTTTTTTTTTTTTTTTTTTTTTTTTTTTTTTTTTTTTTTTTTTTTTTTTTTTTTTTATTAAGAAACAAAAAAAAATAATCAATAAAATTTTGAAAAAAATGACGTAAGAAAATCATCTTATTTATATAATTTAATTTAATTATTATTCCAACCCTGGTTTTGTTCCCAATTTAAATAATTTTTTAAAAACCTTAAAAAATTTTTTTTAAAAATTTTTAATTAATTAATATATATATATATATATATAATATATATATATATATATATATATATATATATATATATATATATATATATATATATATATATATATATATATATATATATATATATATATATATATATATATATATATATATATATATATATATATATATATATATATATATATATATATATATATATATATATATATATATATATATATATATATATATATATATATATATATATATAGGAGAAACTAATCTGAAAGAAATTATTAATATTATAAGAAGTTTCATCGACAATTACATTCCACCTTAATAAATCTCATAGATAATAATATCTAGAGTAAGAGACCGGTTCCGGGGTAAGTGAGTCAATACTTCATGACCCCGATCAGGAATTAAATCCATAGGGTATAAAGATTTTGGCGAAGAGAAAACTAATATATTTGTATTAATTTGGAGCAGAGTTAGAAGTTCTTTTTTTCCCTTTCAACATACATTCAGATATCAAACAGACATTCAATATCAGATATTCAAACAATCAGGAACATACATTCAACATTTAGATATTTAAACAATCAACAGCATATATTCAGACATTCAACAACAGATATTCAAACAATCAACAAAATACATTCAAACATTCAACATCAGACATTCAAACAATCAACACCACATATTCAGACATTCAAATAATCAACAACACACTTTCAGAAATTTAAACAATCAACAACATACATTCAGACATTCAACAACAGATATTCAGACATACAACATCAGAGATTCAAACAATCAACAACACACATTCAGATATTCAACAACAGACATACATAAATTTAATAGTATGATATTTTTTTTTATTATTGAAAAATATTAACTTTATTTTGTTAAGGAAACAACGTATTTTATTTAATTATGAATGCCAACATAAAAACGCAAAAAATATGTCTACAACCCACAAAATAAGAAAGGTTGAAATTTTCCGTTTTTAGAGATTATACAAAAGACCCATTTTTAAATCGTTCTGATTTGTATGGTTAAATGGCCTAAAGTTTGCAGTTCATTTGAAATTAATGAAATATATATTTTGAAAGATATGTAATATAAAATTTATTTTTCATTTAGTGATAAGTTACGTTTGTTTGAGTTATTATTATTATTATTATTATTATTATTATTATTATTATTATTATTATTATTATTATTATTATTATTATTATTATTATTATTATTATATATATATATATATATATATATATATATATATATATATATATATATATATATATATATATATATATATATATATATATATATATATATATATATATATATATATATATATATATATTATATATATTTTGTTATATATACTGTATATATATATATTATATATATATATTATATATTATATATTATATATAATATATATATATATATATATATAATATATATATATATATATATATATATATATATATATATATATATATATATATATAGTTATAGTGATTCAAACCTTAACCACTTAGCTCGTAGGATCCCTGCGCTAAGACCATTCAAAATGAAACCGCATAGTAAAAGCTCATAGGCAACTGCCATGTAGGCTAACCCAAAGGACCTCCCCGACTGCACTCTGACACAAGGAAGCAGTTCATTTGTGTTATAACACAATAAGGTGCCTTGTCTGTGGAAGGAGATGACAAGGAGATTGACAAACATGTATGGTACAGTAAAATTCCTTTATTTCGTGACAGTACCGGAGTCGAAGCAAGCACTGTCCAGAAACGTTTTGAAACTATTTCCGAACTGCTCCCGTAGTGAAATAATTGCATGTGCTGTAATGTTCACCCAGTATACGCCAGAGTATATCGTGACCATCTGTAGATCTCAGGCTTCGCTTATAAACAATATGCGCTTCCGTGGGATTGATGCCTAGCGAACTGTAGTCGTCGTTGTGGATTGTGAGCAGCTGTGTGGTATCAGACCTTCTACCTCCAATTTCGTTTCATGGGAGCAGTTGTCTGACAGTTACGGGTGAAATCCTCGCATTCCTTTCTGTATCGAAGTCATTTCGAAACTCAGTATAAGGCCTTCCGATTATTACAAATTTTTGTTGCACAAAGAATTATTAAAATATGTATATAATATATACAATTTCTAATCTGCTTTTGGGGACTCTAACCCTGATCTCTCAGATGGTAAAAAAGTGCGCTAACCACCACACCACGAAGGCACATAAGGAAATCGTATTTGAGAAAGCTCATGATCACCTGTCATATATATATATATATATATATATATATATATATATATATATATATATATATATATATATATATATATATATATATATATATATATATATATATATATATATATATATATATATAATAAATTAAAATTAAAATAAAAAAATACTTAAAAAATTGTTAATTTTCAAGTAAAAACCAAATTCCATTTTTTTTTATAATTTCTAATATAATCCGAACAAAAATGGGCGGGACTTCAGGCAAAAAGGAATTTAATGTATGATTGCCAAAAAAAAACTTTAAATTATTTTGGAATTTTGCTCGAATATTTTTAATTTTTAAAATAATTTTTACTTTATTTTATTTATTCCGCTATTTTGCATTTAATTAAACCTTTTATTAAACTAATGAAAAACAAATTTATTTAGGTTTACAAGTCCTTATTTTTAAAAAGAAAAATCAAATTTCCATTTTTTTGAAATCTTGTTTTTCAGCCCAATTAGAATACTATTAATTCTAATTGAGGTATATATATATATATATATATATATATATATATATATATATATATATATATATATATATATATATATATATATATATATATATATATATATATATATATATATATATATATATATATATATATATATATATATATATATATATATATATATATATATATATATATATATATATATATATATATATATATATATATATATATATATATATATATATATATACGATACCAAAATTTTTACCGATACCGATACCGATACCGATACCGATACCGGTGGGCATAGGTCGAGACTTACTGAATTCCACAGGAGTTGGAAAAACTTTATCCTGGTCGATGGAGGCAGACATGTCCAGATGCACGGCGTTTGAAAGTATGCAAGTAAAAGAAAGTTGGGAAAACAGAAAAGGGAGTGTGTTCCAGACTTTATCAGTAGAGTATATGTAAGATTGAGCATAGCGGTTAAGTATAGGTTCAGAGAGTTGGACGGAGAAAGGATGAGACTGTGTAGAAAGGCTCTTTCCGAATTGGGGAGGTAAGGAACGAGAGAGTTCAGAAGAACAGTGTCCGTTGTAATAGCGATATTAAAGAGAGAGTAACGCAACAATTCGACGGGCAGAAAGAGATTGGAGAGAGTTAGTAAGAGCAGGAGAGTTGATGAGACGAAAAGCCCTTGACTTCACCTTCTCAAAGAAAGCATACTCCATACAGTGACTAAAACACCCCTATAGAGAGCAAGCAACTGGTGTGGCGTAAAGTAATTCTGAAAGCGAATCAGAACACCCAACCTCTTAGAAGTTTGTTTAGAAAGAGAAGTAATGTGATTTTTCCAAGAAAGATCGCAAGAAAAATGATACACCGAGAATATTAAGAACAGATGAAGGTTTGAGTTGTGTGTTTTCGAAGAAGATATCATAGTTGTGTGGAAGATTGCGTCAAGTGGAGAGATGGAGGAACTGAGTTTTTGAGTCATTAAAAACTACTATGTTTTCTCTGCCCCAATTTGAAATACGTGAAAGATCAGAGGTTAGTTGCTGCAAGGCTACCCTTCTCGAGTTTTGGGGATAGAACAGAACCCTGAGGAACACCACTATTAAGATATTTGAAGGATGAACGGTGGCCGTCT
>SEYY01017014.1:0-2500 GCA_009176605.1 Armadillidium nasatum
TTTTTAATAAGGGAAAAATCTCATAATTCATGTGAAAAATCTTTGTTCTCATATTCTTGAGATTGAAAAATATGAGTCGATATTCAGCCATAGGGAAGAATACAGGCAGGAGGAAGGGGAGGCAGGAGAGGGGAGGAGGAGGGGAGGAAGGAGAGGAGGAGGAGGGGAGAGGAGGAGGGGAGGAGGGGGGGAGAGGAGAGGGGGAGGAGGGAGGAAGGAGAGGAAGGCAGGGGGGAGGAGGAGGGAGAGAGGGGGCGGAGGGGAAAGGGGGGGAGGAGAAGGGGGGAACGGAAGAGGGTAGGGGTTACTGTAGCGTCATAATTCATATATATTAATTCGCTTTCATTTGATCGAATAAATATTTAATTTTTACTTATAGTATGAATTTATTTTTTTTTAATTTTGTTCCTTTTTATTAAAAATTTTCTAAAAGATTTCAACGATTTTGAATTTTTTTATTTATTTATTTATTTATTTTTAATCTATTTATTTATTCGATTTTATATTTTATTTCTTTTCTCATTTTTGTATTTTTTGAAGAAAATTGGAAAGAATAGTATTATCTTCAATATAAAATACAAACTATTTTAAAATGGTGAAAGAAAGAAAAAAATATGAACTCATCGTAGAATCAATACCTAAAATTATATAATTTAATTTAAAAAAAAAAAATATTATAATTTAATTTAAAAAAAAAAATAATTAATTTTTTTTCATTTCGCAAGATTTGATATTTTTTTAAAACTACTACTACCCAATTTTACAATACAATAATACACTGCAAAAATTGTCCTAACGAATCGTTGGGACAAGTGGCAAAAATGTCACAGTAAAATTTTCAGTAAAGAAAAGACAGGTTAAGTATAAGAATGTCGCTTCGCCAATTTATTTTCTAATAAGAAAATAACTGAAAAAAAAAAATTTGTGACATTTTTGCCACTTGTCACAACGATTCGTTAGGACAATTTTTGCAGTGTATCAACTCTCTTATTCACATCAAGATAATCTAACTATGGAATTAAGAATTCTTCAACTGTTATCAAAATAATCTAGCTACTTATAGACTTACACCACCCTAATCTATATTCAAATATAGGTTGTAGTGGATATATGATCCACATGACGGCTGCGGTTGCAGATATATGAGCCACTCGATAGCTGTGGTTGTGGATGTATGATCAACTGATAACATAGTAGTTATCAGTTATCATTTCTACCTAATGAACCTAGTGTAATTCTTATCAACCCTGTATTCACATCGATATCTATTATAAATTTAGCCACTCTTACCATCAATCCCTTTTCAAATCAAGATAAAGTAACTATTTAAGACTTTTCTAGTTCTCATCAAACCACATTCATACAAAGAAATTCTAGCTACCTAACTTATTCTAACAACATAGTATTTATCAGTCTACTTAACTTATTCTAACCATATATTAGTTAAGTCTACCTAAATTTATTCTAACCACATAGTAGTTATCAGTCTACCTAACTTATTCTAACCATATATTAGTTATCATCAGTCTAATCACTTTTAAAACCATTTCCACCTAAAGAACCTAGTTCTAACCGAATATTAACTAAGTACAGTCTATACTCTTCAGCAGTTTTCTAAATGGGGTCCATACATGGACCCCCAGGGACCACAAAAGCTTTGGGGGGGTCCTCAAATATTTCGGGGGGGTCCATAATATGAGCTATGCCTTAGCTATATGAGTATATGGGGGCCCAACATACATAACGTTAAGACTCGGGGGGTGGGAGGGAGTTCACAAGCATAAAATAAAAAAGATTGGAAAACTCGAACTCTACAGTTATCACCTCCCTTGTATCCATATGCATTAAGAACGTAGCAAATATGAACTTGTAGCCTTCGTCATTTGTAACGGGTCGTATCATCTCTAAATGATACAAGCACAATACGCCCCGTTGCAAATGGCGAATCCACGCTTACCACGTCCCTATATCGTCTTACTATTAGATAAATTGAATGATTCAATTTCTTAAAGTATGAAAATACGTTGATGCACATACATTTATGTATGTATATGCATATACTGTGTACGTTTGTGAATGCGTTTATAGTTAGGCAAGAAAGATACTAATTACAAATTAAACTAAAGCTTAATTAATTAATTAATTAATTAGGCATTAATCACTTCGCAATCGAATAAAAAAAAAAAAAAAAAAAAAAAAAAAAAAAAATAAAATATATATATATATATATATATATATATATATATATATATATATATATATATATATATATATATATATATATATATATATATATATATATATATATATATATATATTAAGTAGGAATCTTATTCCATAAGGAGGAGGTCGCCATCTCTTACTATAAATAAATCCAGTAGAAATACAAGCACAGGCAGGATATTCCCTTCCTCAAAATAAATCAGACACTTAAGTAACAGGATTGTTTATGGTACGAGATTTTAATACATTTAGTGATTGCAAACGTCAATACCAATTC
>SEYY01017014.1:15000-20000 GCA_009176605.1 Armadillidium nasatum
AAAGTTTCAACAGGGTGAACTCAAGACTAAAGAAAGTCTGGCGGAGAATTCGGTGAGAGTCTGGACGTATAGACCAAGGAATTGTGATGCCCTGGAAGAAGAAGACCGTACTGGATGCTGGTAGGACGGACTGAACGGCGATACTTTGAGCTGGAACCCTTTTGTAGACGGAAAAGAACTTTTACACCTTGAGTTAGGGTCATCCTCACGAAAGGAAGCAAATCGAGATAGAATGGGTCATTTAAATACTGAATACATTGTAAACTGTAAATTTTCTTTAATGTTACATTCTAATAATTAATTCCTAATACATTATGTTAATAATTAAGTTAATAATTAATTATTTGATACAAATGTGCTTCCTTGTGATATATATATATATATATAATATATATATATATATATATATATATATATATATATATATATATATATATATATATATATATATATATATATATATATATACGAGGGCAGTCCGATAAGTACTTAGCCTACAAAAGAAAAACGAAAATTTTGGAAAAGTGGCGATTTATTTCTCAACATAGTCTCCTTTTAGCTCGATACACTTGACCCAGCGATGCTCCAACTTCTTTAACCCGTCTGAAAAATACGTTTTGTCGAGGTCTGCAAAGTAGGCCTCCCTGGCGGGATGACCTGCTCATTCGACTCAAATTTCTGCCCAGGCGAGTGACTTTTTCAAGTTTGGAAACAAAAAGAAGTCGCACGGGGCCAAATCTGGAGAATACGGTGGATGGGGCAGCAGTTCGTAGCCCAATTCGACCAATTTGGCCGTGACGACGGCGGAGGTGTGAGCCGGTGCGTTGTCGTGGTGGAAGAGCACTTTTTTCTTCGCCAAATGGGGCCGTTTTTCTGCAATTCGGCGTCGAATCGGCCCAATAATTCGGCATAGTAGAGCCCTGTGACCGTTTTGCCCTTCTCCAGGTAGTCGATGTAGATCACACCTTGTGAATCCCAGAAAACGGTGGACATCACCTTTCCGGCCGATAGGACAGTCTTCGCCTTCTTCGGAGCACGTTCGCCGGGTGAAGTCCACTGTTTCGACTATTCCTTGGTCTCTGGTATGTACCAGTGGATCCACGTTTCGTCGACGGTCACGAAACGAAGCAGAAACTCCTTCGGATTGCGCTTAAAAAGCGTCAAACACTGCTCTGAAGTAGGTCTCACGGTTGCGCTTGTTGTCCGGAGTGAGCAAACGCGGCACCCATCGCCCCGACAGCTTTCTCATGCCCAAAACCTTCATGCAGGATGTGACCCACGCGGCCTTTTGAGATGCCTACTGTCTCAGCTATCTCGCGCACCTTCAATCGTCGGTCTGCCAATACGAGATCGTGGATTTTTTTCACGTTATCCTCCGTGGTAGCCGTTTTCGGGGCACCTGGGCGTGGCTCATCGAAAACCGACGTTCGACCACGTTGAAACTCATTAAACCAATTTTTGACGGTCGCCATCGAAGGAGAAGAGTCACCGTATACAGCATCCAAGCGCTCTTTGATTTCGCTGCGGGATTTCCCTTCCAAAAACAAGAATCGAATCACCGACCGGTATTGCTCTTTTTCCATTTTTTCTAAACTTCCCGTACACGTCCGCTTCCACACGCTCTCAAAACAAAAACTACGAGTCCGATTCGGCTGAAATTTTGACAGTAGCCATCTACTAGAATGTACTACACGATAGTAAATTTCTCTTGCGATAGTGGTGCCATCGGGCGGTGAGGCTAAGTACTTATCGGACTGCCCTCGTACATATATATATATATTATATATATATATATATATATATATATATATATATATATAATATATATATATATATATATATATATATATATATATATATATCCTCATAGCATTTACCTTTAACGAAGAACCCGTAGTTGCCAGTTATGGTGTATTGGCAAGTAGCATATATATAATATATATATATATATATATATATATATATATATATATATATATATATATATATATATATATATATATATATATATATATATATATATATAATATATATATATATATATATATATATATATATATATATATATATATATATATATAATATATATATACTTTAAAAAGCACTGTCTCCAGCCGGATTACTTTTTAGGATCAGCCTCCAGTCAGTCGGATTTTTCTTTAAAGAATTGAAAATATAAAAAATAAAATAAAGAAATAAAAATAAATAAATAAAAAATAAATAAAAAATTCATAAAAATCAGCGCATTTTGATTTCATAAAAAGAAAAATCTTTTTTCCATTTTTTTTTTTCAAAATTTTTTTACATTTACCATTTATTACATTTACTTTAATATGCAAAAGTTTTATTTTATTTAATTGATATTTATCTTAGTTTTATTTAATTAATACATTCAAAAAAATTTATTTCTCATTTAGAAACTATAATTATTAAAAGTTAGTTTTTACTATTTTAGAAACTATAATTCAAACTGTGTTAATAATATACTAATATTAATATAATAAAAAATATATATATATTTAACACATTAAATAAAATATTATTTATTCCTTTTTAAAATTTTGATGAATGCATGGATAAATTTATAAAAATACAAATTACAATCTTGGTTTAAGATTCGCAAATTAGTCACAAAAAATAGGTCAAAAATAATTCCTATTCGTTAACATGAATCATTGTTTATCTATATCTAATTAATATTATTCCTTGCATTTTTGGCCTAGCTTCCATTTTGGCCATGTATATTAAGTTCCTTTAAGTTGCTTCACAATATATATATATATATATATATATATATATATATATATATATATATAATATATATATATATATATATATATATATATATATATATATATATATATATATATATATATATATATAATATATATATATATATATATATATATATATATATTATATATATAATTATCCAAGACCATAAGCGTATCCCGTAGGGACTAGGGATACGCAATTGGTCTTATTATTATTATTATTAATTATTATTATTACTAATTATTATTATTATTATTATTATTATTATTATTATTATTATTATTATTATTATTATTATTATAGACCTTTCATAACTGCTGAATCAGCAAAAATTTTCAAAGGGCAAGGGGGGGAATCTGAATTTTGGGAAACTAATTTTTTTTTTATTCCTCAAAACATGGGTAGACTTATTCAAGGAGGGATCTTAAAATAACATTATACGTGGTACAGTGGTAGAGTGACTAACTGACGTCTGTAAAACGGTTGTTTCCCTTCATTATGTTGATCCTATAAAGCTTTCTAGAAAGTTCCCCTCCTCGAGTAGGGCAATACCAGTGAGGTAGAAACAAAAACAAAAAAAAAAATAATAGTTTATTAGAAATACCGGACATCAGAAATGTACATTTCTGCCACTATCACTAGAAAAGTAACGAATCAAGTTAGAATCCCGTCTAAAACATCTCTACTCAAATAATCGATCGTAGTTTAATCTGGTCCATGACCTTCAGGATCGATGGTCAAGACAAGTTCGGAAAAGTCAGAACTTGAAAATAAATTTTTACTCAAATAATGGATCGTAGTTTAGACCTTTAGGATCGAGAGTCAAGACAAGTTCAGAAGGGCCAGAACTTGGAAACAATTTTTAAAAACTCAAATATTGCTTCATCTCTATATCGTCAAAGTAAAAATAAATACATTAAGTAATGAAATCTAATGTTATAAAATTCTCCCTAACAATATTTGATAAAGATCTCAGTCATAGAGTCATTTCAGACTACTTCAGCCTGAATTGATTTAAATCAGAGTTTCCCGATTGGGATCCACATAGACCCCCAAGAGATCACAGAATCTTTAAGGGGGGGTGGGTTCTCAAGGAAAAAATGCTATTTCGGGGATCCATAATGAGCTAAGCCTTAGATATACGATATATATATATATATATATATATATATATATATATATATAGAGTATATATATATATATATATATATATATATATATATATATATATATATATATATATATATATATATATATATATATATATATATATATATATATATATATATATATATATATATATATATATATATATATATATATATAGGGGTTCACATACGTAAAGTTAGAACTCAGGGGGTCCAGAAAAAGAAGAAAAAAAATAGGTTGGGAACTCCTGAATTAAATCTAGTAACTTTTCTCGGTGGAGGCCGATTTGAATGACGTTATTACCAATTATCATAGTCACATTCTTCATTTAGTTTTCTTCGTTTATTTGAATTATGGGTTAGCAATCACAATTTAAGGCAAGTCAAACAGTTATTTGATTTTATTACTTACAAATCAATATTTTGCTATTATTATTATCATATCTTAAGTTACAGAATGCATACGTCACAAAACAATGACGTCACCTTAATCCAAACACGTTAAAACTTGAAGCAGTTTCAGGAGTAATGACTCGCAATCTCATTTGTAATAATAATAAAAATACAAAATAAAAAAGATACTTTAAAAATTTAAATTGACACTCAAGTTTTTACAATGAGGGGTGCACCCTACTCACCCCCTTCCCATTACAAAGCCTCTCAAGACGGTCGGGAGTATCCTTTGATATTCTTCGTTTATTGATTTCAGAATTATCATTCTAATTTTATATCTACAGAAATTATTTAATTACAATACTAATAAATGTTATAATAATAATAATAATAATAATAATAATAATAATAATAATAATAATAATAATAATAATAATAATAATAATAATAATAATAATAATAATAATAATAATAATAAATAATAATAATAATAATAATAACAATTTTATATCTACAGAATTTAATTTGCAATCACAAAATAATAATAATAATAAAAAAAACTCTATAGGCGACGTTACATACATTTAGATCAACATCTCAGTTCGGGTACAGATGTAAAAGAGAGAGAGAGAGAGAGAGAGAATATCTTTTATAAATAGCTAATTTAGTTCGACCTAACCTCAG
>SEYY01017014.1:30000-40000 GCA_009176605.1 Armadillidium nasatum
TTTAATATATATATATATATATATATTATATATATATATATATATATATATATATATATATATATATATATATATATATATATATATATATATATATATATATATATATATATATATATATAAAATAATGCTAAAAATAAATAAATAAATAAAAATAACTGAAAAAAATTCTATTCAAAAAAATTATTTTTCGATGTAGAGAAGTGGTATGAAATATATAAATAGATCAATAACGATAAATAAATAAGTAAATGATAATAATAATTTGAAATAAGAATTTAAATATCAATAACACTATGGAGTTGTTACAACATTTTACATTTTTAATATATATATATTATATATATAATATATATATATATATATATATATATATATATATATATATATATATATATATATATATATATATATATTATATATATATATATATATATATATATTTTTTTATTTTATTTCAATTTATTAATTTTTTTAATTCTTAATTTAATATTCAATTTACATTGCATTATTTTGTATTTTTCATAATTAATATTTAACACTATCTTAAGAATACTATTTTCCACAATCGCGGGGTGGTGTCTACCGCAGGCCACACCCCAACACTCACCCTATATATATATATATATATATATATATATATATATTATATATATATATATATATATATATATATATATAATATATATATATATATTATATATATAATAAAATAAAATTTAAAAAAAAATATTTAAAAAAATATAAAATAAAAATAAATATTTAAAAAAAAAAAAAAAAAAAAAAAAAAAAAAAAAAAAAAAAAAAAAAATATATATATATATATATATATATATATATATATATATATATATATATATATATATATATATATATATATATATATATATAGATTAATATATAATATATATATATATATATATATATATATATATATATATATATATATATATATATATATATATATATATATATATATATATATATATATATATATATATATATATATATATATATATATATATACTGGCCGATAACAGTTTAGTGGCCTACATAAATCCACCAGAGTTTGGAAAATAAACATTTAAACTCAGATCAAAGGCTGATATGTTCTAAGACAAGTAATTTAAAGGCAAATCAAAGGAAGTAGGGAAAAGCATGATACTGTGCGGAAATACAAGTCTCCTCGTAGGAGGCATTATGCGACCAGAGATACAGATAATCAGGATCCATTATAATAAGGATAGCATATGGAGTTATGAAACGGTGGAAAGTGATTGTTGAGAATCAGTTAAGGAGAGAAAATTGATATCGCGAAAACCCCTCCATTCCAGGAACCTGAAGTAATAATGTTAGGCATCTTGCATGGAGTGAAACGACCCCCAGGTATGTGAAGCATAATCCCTACAAGGAAGAACGACTCCCCCCCCCACCCCACATATTGATTAAACAACAAAGGGTAAATTTGAAGAAGTTCAGAGGACACCCTCAAAACACCCAACCTCTTAGTAGATCATCTTACTTACTACAAGGCTACCCTTCTAGAGAAAGCTACTTAAAGTTGAGTAGGCAAAATAATGAGTCCTTTACTATATATATATATATATATATATATATATATATATATATATATATATATATATATATATATATATATATATATATATATATATATATATATATATTATATATATATTTAAGGGTTAGTTTTTTACCCTCTTCTATACTTTTTTTTTAACACTTTCTTTGTCCATCCATACTGGCAAATTGGGGTCCCCCTATCCTACCCTGCCTTCATTCCTTTCAATTTTGTCCTCCTAGCATGAATAGGTTTAAATTTGCTCTACAGTGTAATTAGGACCATTAAAAAAATGATGTCTGTGTGTGTAACTCATTCACTATTAAAGATTAGGGAAAAGGATAATAATAATAATAATAATGATGATAATAATAATAATAATGTTTTATTAATTTAACAATAAAAAGTAATAAGAATAATAATTATTAAAGCAATTTATATAATAATAATAATAATAATAATGTTTTATAACTTTAACAATAATAAGTAATAATAAGAATAATAATTATTAAAGCAATAAATATAATAATAATAATAATAATAATAATTAAAATAATAATAATTACTAGTGGGAGTCACCGGAAATGACGCGTGCTAATAATAATAATAATAATAATAATAATAATAATAATAATAATAATAATAATAATAATAATAATAATAATAATAATAATAATAAATGAATACACTTATTTTACCATTTTGTTCAAAATTACTAATGTTTGTTTATTTAATAAAATAATTTCTAAATATTACTTTCAAGAGCTTTTAAATTTAAATCTTTCAAAAAAAAAAAAATATATATATATATATATATATATATATATATATATATATATATATATATATATATATATATATATATATATATATATATATATATATATATATATATATATGTCATGGGACGATTAACTGTCATCGGCATATATTTCTCAATCGTCATCGTCAATTTTATGCCGATTGTGTCGACAATTAATTTACATATATTTGCTTATAAATATACTTATGATCCACCATTTTTTAATTGGAGTGAAAGGCTGTTTAGTAGTATGGGCCAAATATACTCTCTAAAACAAAATCAAATTTACCTTTAGAAATTGGAGAAAAGATTTTGTTTCTACATCAGAGTTTAAGAGCTCTAAATTTAAAGCACTAGAATTTTTCATGTCAGTCCATGTTTTCACATATTAAAATTTTTAAAACCAATGTTCTGAAGATACTACAGGGTGTTCCACTTGCTCTCGGCTCAAGATATGTGCTTATAGATATCAAAGAACTAGTAGTAAGCTAATAAAATTTGCCACGAACAAACCCTGGTGTGTGAGAATAGTGCTGACATCACAACCATGTGTTGCAAGCGATCGCAATTAGCATCAAGCCATGCCTGACATGTTTTTTTCATGTTACGGAAAGTTGCCGCCGATAACCAAGTCCTTTAGAAAGGACCTGATCCTCAAAGACAGACTCAATCTCATACATGGACGTGTGAGAAGTGGGGCAACCTCTTATGACTCTACCTCGCTTCTCATACAACAAGGTTTGTTAATAGCAAATTTTATTAACTTATGACCAGTACTTTGATATCTATAAGTGCATATCTTTGGCCAAGAACGAGAGGGACACCTTATATCAGTGAAGGCGAACCAGTGACCCGCGGGTCATGAGCTAACCCACCACTAACTTTTCAGTAACCCAAGAGACGAGGAGGAAACTCAGGAAATTGATTTTTTTTAAATATGAGATATTTCTCGGAAGTTATGCAACACTGCCAAACGTAAGACCTTTTCAACTCTTCCGCCGTTCCTCAGCTAGTCTAACAATGTTTTGTTCAATTGCGGCGATAAACTAACAAAACCAATAAAAATTAAATTAATAACGAAAACATTTCTGAAATAGTTTATACACCTATATATGTTATCTGATTGTTTTTCTCTTTGCAGTTTATCAGTAACCAAGCTTAGAATTAATGCCTACTCGTTTCTTTGTCATCATGCTAATTTAGTCTGATAATTTTTGTACATGAGTAAATTATAACCCATCCATCCATGAACTATACAAAATCAACAACCAGGAATAACCTTTTTAATAGCCTTGATATACAAGTGCTGCTTGCGATAAGATTAAGACAACAATGTGTATTATATATATATTATATAATATATATATATATATATATATATATATATATATATATATATATATATATATATATATATATATATATATATATAGGCTTAGGTGGAGATTGTTTCTGAGTTTCGATATTTTTTATATCGATATTTTTTTATGTCGATATTTTATTTTAATCGATATTTTCATACCTATAATTAGCCCTAGGCTACTATGTCGTGCAAACGTTATTGTGTACGTTAGGTCTCTTTTACGGCAAATTCTTGTGTAGGTTAGGCCTCTTTTTACGGCAATTTCGGTAGTTCAGGTTATGATAAGTCGAATTAGGTTCTGCTAGAAAAGTAAGTAATAATAATTGTGTGTATGTCTAGTAATAGTACCTTGGCAACTCTCTTGTTTACGATAGGCTTCTCCGATATTTTCGATTTTCGATATTTTTTAACAATCGAAACTCAGAAACAATATCGACCTTTACCATATATATATATATAATATATATATATATATATATATATATATATATATATATATATATATATATATATATATATATATATATATATAATATATATATATATATATATATATATATTATATATATACCGGTAAGACGCCATCTTAGTTCTATTGTTTTCCTTCCTTGAAATACATCATGTACTTAATATATTAAAAAAAATATATTAGTAAATATACATGTGACCCATTTATGCTTCTAAATATTTAGATGTACTAAACCTGACCCGGCAACTAATAAAGGTTGGCCATCGCTGTCCTACATTATTCTATATTTTAAAATTACATATATTTACGCATTTGAATAAAGAATAAAAGAGAGAATTTAGTTCTTCCTTATTACAAAATTATTTAATTTATTATGTAAACTTTTAAAATATATTTATTTAATTTCATTTTTTTTTAAAAAATTAAAAATCGTCCATCACTAATATTATATTAAAAAAAAGTAAAATATAAATATATAATATATATATATATTATATATATATATATATATATATATATATATATATATATATATATATATATATATATATATATATATATATATATATATATATATATATATATATATATATAATATATATATATATATAATATATATATATATATATATATATATATATATATATATATATATATATATTATATATATATATATATATATATATATATATATATATATATATATATATATATATATATATATATATATATATATATATATTATATATATATATATATATATATATATATTATAATATTTTATGAAATTATATATATTTATATAATTCAAGTGATATATATATATATATATATATATATATATATATATATATATATATATATATATATATATATATATAATAAAATATATATTATAATATATATATATATATATATATATATATATATTATATATATATAGTCCGACTGCACTTTGGTATCCTTAAATATTTCAAAAACTAACTAAACGTACGTTAAAAAGGATAACATTTTTTGAATCCTTGAAGAATTTTGATAAAAAAATGATAAAAGATTTGAAAAGTTTAAAAAAAAAAAAAAAAAAAAAAATAAAAAAAAAAAAAAAAAAATTATTATTATTATTATTATTATTATTATTATTATTATTATTATATAGTTTTTTTACCGAACCTAGTTCGACCTAACATAACCTGACGACCGAAGTTTGACTTGAGATACAGGCCTAACTGATTGCTGGAATGTTGCCGTTGATACAGCTTACTAATGCCATATTATATATATATATATATATATATATATATATATATATATATATATATATATATATATATATATATATATATATATATATATATATATATTTCACATTTTTTACATTATTCTTATTCAATCGCGAAATTTATCTTTCTCCAAAATCGCAAAATTTACTTCAGAAAAAGAGACGCTGCCAAACGTACGAAGTCGTGAAGCCTATGAAAAAACTAAAATTACTTACTTATTAAATTATTGTTTTTTTTTAATTCCCAATTTTTCATTATCAAAATTCTTCAAGGATTCCAAAAATGTTATCTTTTTTAACGTACGTTTAGTAGTTTTTGAATTATTTAAGGATATCAAAGTGTAGTCTAGCCATATATATATATATATATATATATATTTATATATATATATATATATATATATATATATATAATATATATATATATATATATATATGGGTCAGACTCCAGCTTGAACCACTTAAATATTTCAAAAAAACTACTGAACGTACGTAAAAAAAAACACATTTTTTGGAATTCTTGTCGAATTTTAGGTAAAAAAATTGTAAAATATTTTAAAATAAATTTTTAAAAAATTTGTGTACGATAAGTGATGATTTAACAAAACTAATTCGACTTATTTAACCTGAACGACCGAAAATGGCCGTGTATACAGGCCTAACTGATGTATTACACCATATATATATATATATAATATATATATATATATATATATATATATATATATATATATATATATATATATATATATATATATATATATATATATAATATTATATATAAATTTCACATCTTTTAAAAATTTCTTAGTCATTAGCGAAATTTGTTATTCCAATTTCGATAAATTTATTTTAACAAAAGAGAATTGCCAGACGTACGATTCTTTCAAGCTAATAAAAAAGTATAATTTATTACGTTAATAAATTTATTATAAGAATTTATTTTTATTTCCAAATTTTTCTTACCATAAAATTTTCAAGGATTCCAAAAATATAATAATTTTTTAACGTACGTTTAGTAGTTTTTGAAATATTTAAGTGGTTCAAACTGGAGTCTGGCCATATATATATATATATATATATATATATATATATATATATATATATATATATATATATATATATATATATATATATATATATATATATATATATATAATATATATAATATATATATATATATATATATAATATTGGATGTAAAGGTAATTTAAATGAAAATATGACAAGGTTTGTAGGCTGTAAAGCTCCATACCAGACCTAACCGTACTAAGGACTAACAATTTTTAATATCATGTAAGAGGGGCAGATAGAACACAATCAAATTTTACCCATTTATTTCTATTAATCGCGGTGTGTGTATGTGTGTGTGTGTGTGTGTGTGTGTGTTGTTACAACCCTAAAAAATAAACCAATTTAATTGTTATCCTTTAATTTTATTGTTATAAGTACTCGTAGTTTAGTTTGAAGTGTCTAATGAAGGCAAAAGTTTAGCAAAGTCTAACAATATATATATATATATATATATATTATATAATATATATATATATATATATATATATATATATATATATATATATATATATATATATATATATATATATATATATATATATATATATATATATATATATATATATATATATATATATATATATATATATATATATATATATATATATATATATATATATATATATATATATATATATAGAAGAAAATTGAACAAATGAATACTAAGTAATGAACACATTTACTTCCATCAAAGAAATAATAAACTCTGCAAATGCAAATTATTATATAACAAAGTTTCGGTGTTCAAAGTTTGTTTATCGAAGTGTCATTAAACCAAACTTTGAAAATGAAAATAAATTTAATATTATATTAAATTCGTTATTCAGAAATCCACCTACAATAAATGGTTTGGATAAACAAAACTTCAAAGAAAGTTACTTTACATATGAACAAAATATATTATATATATTTTTTTTTTTTTGGAAATTTTTTTATATAAACAAGCTAGTGTTGCTATGGGAATTTCTTTTAATAACCTCGATAAGCGCTTTTGTATTGGAAAGATTTGAAAGCATTTATTTATTTATTTAATTTTTTTTTTTTTTTTTTTTTGGGGGGGGGGCTTTATGAATGTACGGTCAAATTTAAGCCTATATTTTACGGGAGGTATGTGGCAACTCTACGGTTAAATTCAAGCCTATATTTTACGTGAGGTATGTGGCAACTCCACGGTTAAATTCAAGTCTATATTTTACATGAGGTATGTGGCAACTCTTTCTTCTTCTTTTTTTAATCTGACGGTAATGTTAATTTTTTTTATAATAGGCCCTATATCAACTCAAAACACGAAAATTAAATTCGCTCTTGGCAAAGAATAAGGTTTTTCTTTGCTATTTCTTAATAAGGATTAGATAAACAATAATTTAGGGCAATTTTACCGACATACAAAAGTGTCTTTCGGAAATCGACTTTAACTGACTGAAGATAAAATTTCTATTCCGTCAGTACACTGCAAAAAATTGTCCTAACGAATCGTTGGGACAAGTGGAAAAAATGTCAACAATTTTTTTCAGTTATTTTTTTTTAGAATATAAATCGGTGAAGCGACTTTATTATGATTAACATGTCTTTTCTCTATTGAAAATTTTACTGTAACATTTTTGCAACTTGTCCCAACGATTTTGTTAGGACAATTTTTGCAGTTTGCTTATATTTTTAAAATTTAACAGCTCCTAAGGATATTTTGCAAATAAAGTTGCCTTTATAGGGAAAATGAGTTATGAAGTGTAAAATTGAAGGAGTTTTGAAAAGTAACTTCCTCCAATTCAAGTTCAAATTCAAATTAATATTTTCGAGTGAAAAAAAAAATTTGGGAATTATTTTAATTTAAAACTCTTTTTACCTTCATGCTCATCAGTAGTACATAAATACAATTGAATACTGTAAAAATTGTCCTAAAGAATCGTTGGGACAAGTTACAAAAATATCCCAGTAAAATTTTTCAAGAGAGAAAAGACATGTTAAGCATAATAAAATAGCATCACCAATTTATTTTCTAATAAGAAAATAACTGAAAATATTTGTTATGACATTTTTACCACTTGTCCCAACGATTCGTTAGGACAATTTTTGCAGCGTAGTGACTATGATGCCACCCCTAATACAGGACAATTAGAAACCTTTCTACACGTATTTCTGAACATAAAAATAGACCACTTGCATCACCCACACCCCCAAAATTGGGCTATAAACGCTCATTCCCCTCAGAAAACCCCTCATATTACAAGATACCAATTTGTCCCAAGGCGAGACACCTGATCCTCAATTGTTAGAATCATTATACACTCTATTTGACATTTCAAACCTAAGTCAAATGATAATTTAAACTCTAAAATTATTAATACTCAAACGAAACTTCGTTAAAATCGAGTTTATATATATATATATATATATATATATATATATATATATATATATATATATATATATATATATATATATATATATATATATATATATATATATATATATATATATATATATATATATATATATATATATATATATATATATATATATATGTGTGTATGAGTGTGTGTGTGTGTGTGTGTGTGTAAAAATTAATTTGTGTTCATTTAAATGAAAGAATTGTAATTGAAATAATCAAAATTTTAATTTAATTTAATTTTATGGTTCAGATATATAGCTAATATATATATATATATATATATATATATATATATATATATATATATATATATATATATATATATATATATATATATATATATATATATATATATATATATATATATATATATATATATATATATATATATATATATATATATAAATATATAAAAAAAAAATTTTTTTTTTTTTTTCCTTCAGTTTGTATGTATTTGCAACGGTACAGTGAAAACGTTGCGAATTGATTATCGAGCGCTTCAACACTAAGATGATCAGAAATTCATTACAGAGACACAGAGAAAATTTCATGCTTTACTGAGTCGAAATAATGTACCTACAAAGGTATGGTATGGTTCACTGGCAACTTGACCCTCAACTGGTCGTCCAAAAATCGCGCTATCAATTGAAAATATTACTGCAGTACGTGCTAGTGTAGCTGAAAGCTAGAGTACCTCTATAAAGTGTCGAGCACAACAATTGGTCTTGTCTCGTCATAGTGTGTGGAATAAACTGCATAAGACTTGCATATGCACATATAAAAAATACAGCTGACTCAAGAATTTCAGGACAGAGACCATTTAAATGGAATTAAAATAGTTTAGATCTGCATAATGAAGATCTTACTTTTTTTGACGAAATTTGTCAATGAGCGATGAAGATTATATTCACTTAAACGGCTTTGTTAATTAAGAAACAAAATTTGGTGGCACAAAAATCAACGGAAAATTGATGAAAAAACCTTTACATCGAAGTAACTGTTTAGTACGCAATTAAGGCCGGGGGTGTCAGTGGCCCTTATATTT
>SEYY01017014.1:42500-52500 GCA_009176605.1 Armadillidium nasatum
GACGACGCAACGGTGGAGGAATGCGAGAGGCCAATTCCCTCGAGCACCTGCCATTGTAGTACCTGTAGAAAAGAGATAGCGCGCCAACGTCACGTCGCAGAGACAGAGGGTCAAGAGAGTTTGAAAGTAGGGGACAGTTTACTAATCTCATAGCTTTTGACTCAACCCTATCCAGAAGAGAGGAGGAGCCAGAGCCCCCCCAAATGTGAGAACAGTACTCCATACAAGGGCGAATAAGACCCTTATATATTTGGAGTAACTGCTCAGAAGAAAAAAACTCTCGCAACCTGAACAGAACTCCCAGCTTCTTAGAGGCAGCTTTAGCAACCATTGTGATATGTGGTTTCCAAGACAGTTTGTTGTTTATGTTTAGACCAAGAATGTTAATGTTATTTACAGGTGAGACGGGAGAGCCATCGAAGAGGATAGGAGAGTTAGGAGGTGTTTTTGAGAGGGAGATGTAAAGAAGTTGAGTTTTTAAAGAGTTGAATTTCACAAGGTTGCTATGACCCCACCGGGAAATTCCATCCAGATCGGCAAGAATAGAATCGGAAAGTTGAAGACGAGAGGCGAGTCTAGAAGCAAAAGAGGGAGCAGATTTGAAATGAGTAGAAGAATGTAGAGTTGAATCATCAGCATAAGAGTGAACAGAGTTAGAAGTGCAGTGAAGAAGATCGTTAATGAAAAGTAAGAATAAGGTTGGAGATAAAACAGAACCCTGAGGAACACCACAGTTAACAGAAAAGGAGGAAGAGGTCGCTCCATCTACAACAGCAGAAATGGAACGATCTGAGAGAAAACTAGACAAGAGTAAGCAAAGGGAAGGAGGAAACCCAAAGGAAGGGAGCTTAGAGAGTAGTGACGCATGCCATACCCGGTCGAAAGCCTTGGATATGTCAAGCGCCACCACACAAGACTCCCCGAAGTCCCTAAGGGCAGAAGACCATAGATCAGTAAGATAGGAAAGTATGTCACCAGTTGACCTCGAGCGACGAAAGCCATACTGGTGATCAGAGAGAAGAGAATGAGACTCCAAATGATCCAGGAAATGAGAGTTGAGAAGAGTTTCAAAAATTTTAGATAGAACACAAGTGAGAGCTATAGGTCGATAGTTAGAAGGGTCAGAACGGCTACCCTTTTTCGGGATCGGTTGAACCAACGCACGCTTCCAGCATAGAGGAAAAGTATTAGTATTAAGGCATAGAGAGTAGAGCTGAACGAGGACAGGGGCCAACTCGGAAGCACACTCCCTCAGAACACGAGGGGGAATGCCATCCGGGCCACTGGCCTTCCTGACGTTCATAGAATTCAGGATCCCATGCACCCGATCATGAGTAATTATAGGTAGAGGCATGGGACACCTGAGAGGAGAAGGAGTAGGAGGAGGGATGCCAGAATCGAGCAGGGTGGAATTAGATGAAAAAAGGAGGCCGAAGAGATTAGCCTTTTCAGAAGGAGAATTAGCTATAGAACCATCAGAGCGAATAAGAGGAGGAAAGGCAGATTTACAGAAGTTGTTAGAGATATTTTTGACAAGAGGCCAGAAATTTTTATCAGTAGGAGAGCCATGGAGGTCAGCGCACTTCCTTTTAATGAAAGTACGCTTAGTCCGTCGAAGAACATCCCTACAACGATTCCGGGCTGAATGAAAATTAGCAAGAGTGATAGGAGAAGGGGAGTTTTTCCATTCACGATAGGCAATGTCTCTCTCCCGGAGGGCAAGAGAACAATTGCCATCGAACCATGGATTTTGAGGAGAAAAAGATTTAGTTGAAGATGGAATAAATCTGCTCATCCCGTCAAGGATTACGGCCCCTACCTTTTCAGCAGAGACAGAAGCGTCCCCGAGACAAAGCAAGATTCACTCCAATGATAGTTAGCAAAGAAGCGGCGCATTGCCCCCCAATTAGCCCTATTAAAGTGCCAGAAAGTACGTTTAGGGCATGGTGGAGCTGTTGGAGAGAAAGCATTATAATTAAGAGCTATAAGATTATGGTCAGAGTTACCAATAGGAGGGAAAATGGTGTATTTATATCTAGAAGGAGTAGTGGTGAAGCATAAATCAAGTGTATTCAAGAATTGGTTAGGACGATCTGGAATGTGTGTGGGTTCCCTAATCAACTGCTCTAGATCGTTAAGAATGCTGAATGAATTGGCCTCCCTCCCACCTGTATCAGTATGAGAGGAACCCAACCACTCAGTGTGGTGTACGTTGAAATCCCCTAAATAGAGGACCTCAGCATTTGGATGAGAAGAAGTGACAGTCTCGTGAGTAGTAGTAAGATATTGAAAAAAGACTGGAAAATCTGTTCCATTAGGGGAGCAGTAGCAGAAGCACAAGATAATTGTAGTAGTAGGAAGACAGATTTTAAGCCATAAAACATCGAAATTAGGAGATTCTAGATTTACGAGACGTGTCACAGGAGTGTTAATGTTAATATAGGCACAGACTCCACCATTTAGACGGAAATTGTGAAAAAAGTTGTAGTTAGAGACATTAAGATTGCTAGAGAAAGAATCCCTGTCCAGCTGGGTCTCAGACAGAAGTAAAAGGTTAGGAAGAGAGGTAGTGAGGTAGTGTTCAACAGACGCGAGATTAGATCGAAGGCCACGCACGTTAGCAAAGGAAATGGAAAGCCCCCGTCTACGCCCAACCCCACGATCATTCGAATTAGGCATTCAAAAAACAAACAAACAAACAAACAAACAAACAAAAACAAACAAAGAAACAAACAAACAAAAAAAACAAGCAAACAAGCAAACCGTAAACGTGCACACACAGACACACACACAATCACGCATGCACGCTCGTAACCATACACTTAAACACGCACCCACGCAAGCACACAATATAGTAAACTAAAATAATTAATATTAATTTCATTAAAACTATTAAAATCAATATTAAAAATATTAAACCTGTAATTGTTAAAACAGATTATGAGGTAAATATGTTTATGAAATTTAATTATTTGAACATACGGAGAAAATATATATTAAATTTAAAACGGTAAAATTTTACTTAGAATAAAAAGAAAAAAAAAAAAAAAAAAAATCATACTTATCTTGCATATGTCGAGCTACACTGACAATAAAATTATAATTAATTAAAAACACTTAAAAAAAGAATTAAAACACTGAGCACTATAAAAAATTAAAAACAAAACCACACATTTAGAACTAAATAAAACAGAAAAAAAAACACAAACACACACACTAGCACAAGAACACTGACAGACACGTCCTTTCACTAAGAGAGCAAACTATACTGTATGACTACACACTACACCAAAATAATGCTGGCTACACACTTCGTTCATGTTTTCTACACAAAGATGGCCACTTTTCCAACAATTTTATTATTTTTATATTATTATCTTATTATTATTATTATTATTATTATTATTATTATTTATTATTATTATTATTATTATTATTATTATTATTATTATTATTATTATTATTATTATTTTTATTATTATTATTATCGCTCAAGGGCAGAGCCCCTATTAACCATCTCTAGAACCTGCTATCATGTTTTCTACACAAAGATTGCCCCTTTTCCAACAATTTTATTATTTTTATATTATTATTTTTATTATTATTATTATTATATTATTATTATTATTAATTATTATTATTATTATTAATTATTATTATTTTTATTATTATTATTATCGCTCAAGGGCAGAGCCCCTATTAACCATCTCTAGAACCTGCTATTTAGTTTTATATTTTACCTATAATACTTGCAATTTCACTATTTTAACAATTACACCTCAAATTTTTTTTTAAATTTTACCTTGTTTTAAAATTTTACCTTTCCGAGACAAAGACGAAGAGCAAATAAAAAAAATATGTATTAAAAAATAATTTTAATATTCATAAATGAAAGTGAATATAAATGAATATATGAATATGTGAATATATGACTAATCCGAATCCGGAGACGAAATTCGATATCTTAAAATGGCGGAGCAAGTACCGATTGCCGGAGCCAGGTAATTTTAATATAAGGGATGTGGAGCTCCCGTTTTAACTTTAATTAAACACACACACACACACACAAACACAAACACAAACAAACAAACAAACAAACAACACAAACACACACACACACACACATAATCCTTTTTCAAGTACTGTCAAGTTCCATTATTATTATCATTATTATTATTATTATCATCATTATTATAATTATTATTGTTATTATTATTATTATTATTATTATTATTATTATTATTAATAGTTTTGCTTTTTTCTTTGTTTTTTTAGTACTAAATTTTCAATATTTAATTAAAATATTAGTTTATTCCTTAAATATTTTTGAAAATATTTTAATATTTTTTTACGTATTGAAGAATAAAGTCTTTGGCAACTGAAAAAGAAAGATTGCAGTTAAGTTTATATATATATATATATATATATATATATATATATATATATATATATATATATATATATATATATATATATATATATATATATATATATATATATATATATATATATATATATATATATATATATATATATATATATATATATATATATATATATATATATATATATATATATATATATATATATATATATATATATATATATATATATATATATATATATATATATATATATATATATATATATATATATATATATATATATATATATATATATATATATATATATTTCCGCTATGACGGCGAATGTATCTCTTAAATTAAATGGAGCAAAAACTGAGATTAGACTATATATATATATATATATATATATATATATATATATATATATATATATATATATATATATATATATATATATATATATATATATATATATATTCTTGGGACGTTTTGAATTGCTCATACCTTTTGACAAAGCTAAACTCTTACCTCATACATTTGCATCTAATCTTACTTTAAAAGATTCTCCAGAGATCCTCCTCCTATTCTTGTTGTTGTTGTTGTTCTTCTTCTTCTTCTTCTTCTTCTTCTTCTTCTTCTTCTTTATCTTCCTTCTTTTCTTCCCCCTCTTCCTCATTCACTCCCCAATATTGTAACTTGTATGGATGCAAATTTCTGATCTACCTAAGCTTTCCCTAAGAATGAAGAATATTGATGATCGTATGTCTTCTGTGATACTTATATCTGTGCTGAGCTTGTACAATGTATTGGACAACAATTTCGTCTATTCTAATTAGATTCACCTTTCCTTCGTGCTGTACTCGTACGTTCATTCAAATTTTACCGAAGAAGTGGAACCCTCTACATATTGTCCTATAGATTTAACCTCAGTCCTTTCCAAAATCTTCGAAAATCTTCCAATTATCCTAAAGACGAAAATCTGGTGATAAATTATCTAATCTTATCTAAGGTATCTAATATGATTTCTGTAAGGAGCCCTTAACTGATGATCCTCTTTCCTTCTTTCTGATTCTTGTTCCTATACATTTTTTTGTGCATCTTTTGCTTTTGTGATGGTCTGGCAAAAAATTTTCATATCTTAACTACACTTTCAATATTTATTTTTATTACTGTAATCTTCCTGATTTCCTTTCCGGTCTTTGTTGAGAACTACCGTTCATCTATTAGGTCTATAAAAATGGTGTTCAGGGTTCTACAATGTCTTCAACTGTTACTCTACTTTTTCTTGGAGGTTAAAGTTAAGAGGGTTAAAAAGGGGTTCTCTTTTTTCCGCAAAGTCTGAATGAATGAACTCAAGTTTCTATTACGATGGAATGGTTGTAGTTGATAGGTTTGGTAACACATTTTGAGAACCACAGATCATATTCATTCCTAGTATTAATAACCTCAGATAGAGCGGAAATTGCATCCTTAAAAGAAATTACAATAATAGCATAGATGAGTTGAAGAGAGGTGAAGGAGGAGGTGGAGGTGAAGGAGGAGGAATGGTTCCACATAATTAACCGAATTAACAGAATTAAACCGAATTTAGATTTCAGCATCAGGAGAAGTAGGACAGTTTCGTTTCTGTCAGAAGAAACTATAGGAGAGATAGATGCAAAGTTGTAGCGTGTGGAAAAGGAATTGGAAAGATTACATTTTCTACGGAGAAAAGGAATTCTTAATTAATGTCATATAGAGCATTTTATCACAATTTCTAGATGAAATAAAAACAGGAAGGGATCGTAGAATTTGATCCTAGATTAATTCCTTATGAAAACATCCCTTCTGCTATACACGTGATCAAGCAGTTAAAACCAAGATTTGTGTTTTGATTGAAAGATAATAGAATGTAGGACTCTTGCCCCCCTCCCCCAAAAAAGTATTATATATATATATATATATATATATATATATAATATATATATATATATATATATATATATATATATATATATATATATATATATATATATATATATATATATATATATATATATATATATATATATATCGTAGATCATGTGATAGTTAAAAAGAAAAATTCTATACATTTATATTTTTTGCTTTTCTGATTGTTTAATTAAGACGGGCATAAAGCTGCCTATAAAATGTTCTCAGAACACATATTGCCGTAGCTAATTTTTTCCAATATTAGCAACACGGTTAGATATACAGAAAAGCTCTTGAAATGGGTTTTAAAATTAGACCAATTCATGCTTTTCTTGATACTTAAGATGTAGCTCGAATAAAAATAAATCCAAAATTTTCCTTTTTTACTAAAGCACCTCTCTCTCTCTCTCTCTCTCTCTCACACACACACACACACACACTAAGACGAACTAAAATTTTAAACCTAACCTTCCCTGAAGCCTGCAATGGAGCGTACTGGTGGTGCTTAGATTTGTAAGTATTTAATTTATAAATCGTACAGGCTGTGCCAAAAAATGATCCCACGGCTTAGAAGTGGCTGGAAAGGTGATGAACCAACCTTGAGTAGTTTTAGATTTTCGAAATTGTTATTTAGTTTAGAATGAAAACAAAACCCATACCAATTAAATTCCATAGTCAAAAATACTTTTAATTTCTCGCAGCAAAAAATTTAAATTTAGGTTATTAAGTCAGTTTCATATTTTACCATTGGCCATAGCTTAAAGACAACAAATTGAAACAGTAACTCATCGTAACACATCCTTTTGAAACCATCAGAGAGGGGGGAGGGGTAGCAGGGAAAGCAAAAGTTTATATATCTTCCCCCTCCTATTCCTCTCTTCCCTATAACCCCTCCAGCGGGAGAAACATGGGAGAGGACTCAGAGAAGTAAAGAAAAAATGGGGAATCAACGCCCCCAAA
Organism: Armadillidium nasatum; assembly: GCA_009176605.1. Taxonomy (NCBI): domain Eukaryota; kingdom Metazoa; phylum Arthropoda; class Malacostraca; order Isopoda; family Armadillidiidae; genus Armadillidium; species Armadillidium nasatum. The sequence goes on from SEYY01017014.1 coordinate 49,760, forward strand.
AAGGGGCTGAAAAGGGGGAGGGGGGACTGCTTCCTTTTATACTTTACTTTCCGATAAGCAGATGAGGACAAAAGGGTGGCCTAGATTTTTCGGTTTAATTAAAAATTATTTTACTTCCTTTTTAACGAAAAAGTTTGCAACTACGTACATGAAGATCGCCAATATGCACGCACATTGACTACACAAGTAGGAGTGCTTTTTTGATATGCTCGCACATACCTACACACAATTTTTTTTTTTTTTAATAAAAGCTTCTTAGAGGTTATTTAATTCGCACGCGCATTTAATAAAAGTATTCTAAAAGGTTAATTTAAAAGCGCGCTGGGAGCTCTTAAATACAAAATACAAGCTATTAAACAAATAGTGTTTGCGATTTTATAAAGGCGCAAAAAGAGAAGAAAAAAAAAAAAGTAGCGAATTATCAGAAAATCGTTCGGGATCGGTGACTCGCGGGACTAGGCTATGGCCTCTTCCATAGCCTAGGCCGCCGCTAAACGCCATTATAGGAAGGCGAGAGAGAAGCTTTCTCAAAACAATCAACCAACTAACTCGCCTTTAAATGATTGCGCGCCCCTCGTAAATTCGTCAGTCGCTTCTTACACACTGCAAAAACTTTGTTTTACCCCCTCCCCCCCAAGTCCCACTTCCATCCACCCCTGCAGGATAAAAAAAAATGGAAAAAATAGTTTCAAAGAAAGAAGAACGTAAGCGAATATATATATATATATATATTATATATATATATATATATATATATATATATATATATATATATATATATATATATATATATATATATATATATATATATATATATATATATATATATATATATATATGAGAAAAAGCAAACTTTGAGAGAGAGAGAGAGAGAGAGAGAGAGAGAGAGAGATCTTTTAAACCAATTAAATTCCAGCTGTTAAGCATCCAAAGTCGCCAATTAAGTGCCGTAATAACGACGACATTAGGCGACCTCTTTTGCCGAAGAAAAAAAAATATGGCAAACTTTTGCTAATAGCTTGCTGACGCCGTTTCTACTACTACTATTACTACTAGCTTATTACAATTTATTATCATTATTAATATTATTATTATTATTATTATTATTATTATTATTATTATTATTATTATTATTATTAAGCTAATATTTTCTTATTTAAACAGTTTGTCTCCTCGTGAATATTACCATAGTATAAGTATTACTTATACTATGATATTACTGGCTTAGGTGTAGATTGTTTCTGAGTTTCGATATTTTTTATATCGATATTTTATTTTAATCGATATCCTTAACATTAAGGTAGCTGTATGTCGCGGCAACGTTCTTGTATAGGTTAGGCCTCTTTTACGGCAACTTCGGTAGTTCAGGTTATGATAAGTCGAACTAAGTAAGCTAGAAAAGTAAGTAATAATAATATGTGTGGTTAAATAGGGCCTTAGGCCTGTATCTCGCGGCAACGTTCTTGTATAGGTTAGGCCTCTTTTACGGCAGCTTCGATATTTTCGAATATCGATATTTTCTAAAAATCGAAACTCAGAAACAATCTACACCTTTACCAATATTACTATTAGGTATTCAGCTATATATTATAATAAAAATAATAATAATAATAATAATAATAATAATAATAATAATAATAATTCTAACAATAATTAATAACAATAATAATAATAGTAATAATAATAATAATAATTATAACAATAAAATAAATAAAATTGCAATTATTTTTATTAATAGTAGTAGTAGTAGTATTAGTAGTTTACAAGCAGCTCAATTATGTTACTAAAACGAAATCGGAAATGAAAAATAAATTTTCTTCTTCGTTTCTCTTTTACTTTTAACACTTATTCTTTCTCAAGCAACTACCACGATATATATATATTATATATATATATATATATATATATATATATATATATATATATATATATATATATATATATATATATATATATATATATATATATATATATATATATATATATATATATAAAATACTTTTATTGACATAAGTATTTCGTCACACCCTGCTGTTCTTGACGTTTCTATGTCACACCCTGTTGTTCTTGATGTTTCTATGTCACAAGCTGTAGTTCTTGATGTTTCTATGTCACAAGCTGTTGATATTGATGTTTCTATGTCACAAGCTGTTGTTCTTGATGTTTCTATGTCACAAGCTGTAGTTCTTGATGTTTCTATGTTACACCATGTTGTTCTTGATGTTTATGTCACACCCTGTTGTTCTTAATGTTTCTATGTCACACCCTGTTGTTCTTGATGTTTCTATGTCACACCCTGCTGTTCTTGATGTTGCTATGTCACAAGCTGTAGTTCTTGATGTTTCTATGTCACACCCTGTTGTTCTTGAAGGTTCTATGTCACAAGCTGTAGTTCTTGATGTTTCTGTGTTACACCCTGTGGTTCTTGATGTTTCTATGTCACACCCTGTTGTTCTTGATGTTTCTATGTCACAAGCTGTTGTTCTTGATGTTTCTATGTCTCAAGCTGTAGTTCTTGATGTTTCTATGTCACACCCTGTTGTTCTTGATGTTTCTATGTCACACCCTGTTGTTCTTGAAGGTTCTATGTCACACCTTGTTGTTCTTGAAGTTTCATTGTCACAAGCTGTAGTTCTTGATGTTTCTATGTTACACCCTGTTGTTCTTGATGTTTCTATGTCACACCCTGTTGTTCTTGATTTTTCTATGTCACACCCTGTTGTTCCTGATGTTTCTATGCC
>SEYY01017014.1:65000-68038 GCA_009176605.1 Armadillidium nasatum
AAAAAATTCTTAAACAAGTAATTTTAATATGAATAATATAATCTCAAAAAACTTACTAAAAGTTTTAGACAGAACGAATGGAATGTTTCCTTTTCCTCATTTTAATATCTATTTCAAAGGCTTTTTGCTTTTTTCCCCTGATATTTTCCTCGGAACGAGAGTGTCTTTTCCTTCGTCTGCACTTTCTACATTTTCATCATGAAGGTAATCTGCATCATCATTTTTTTTAGGTCTGTATCTGAAGAACCTGAGTTATTTTCGATGCCTGGAACTGAAAAGTTAACTATCATCAGTAGCTGAGAATTCAAATTTTTATTTTTATTTTTTTTAACAGATCGCCACCCATCAAGGCTGAGCCCTTTCAAGGAGAGGCACAATTACACACCCACACACACACACATATATATTATATATATAGATAATATATATATATATATAATATATATATATATATATAATATATATATATATATATATATATATATATATATATATATATACGGGGCTGGAATTTGGCCGGGGCCGGGGCCGGGGCCGGGGTTATGGCCGGGGTTTCCAAAATTTGTAAAGGTCAAAAGCACTGAAATTTTAGGTTAAGAAAATTAGATATAAGGTTTATTTAATTGTAAGGAAGGAGTAGAATAGACAACATTCACTTAAATTAATGATTATATGCATTTTCTCTAAAAAAAAAATCAGAAAATTACAGTTTTGTATATTTAAAGTTTAAAAAAAGTACAAAAATTAAAAAAAAAATTATTCTAATTCATAATAGTGATTTAACAGTTTACCTAGGTAAGACCCAAAGGTAAAGTTTGAAAAAATGTAAGATATAAAATTATCAATTTAACCTGTATTTATACATATCATTGTTATTTTTATTGCTATGTATCAAACTTGTATCATTTAGCTGCATTATTTAAAAATTATTATTTTGTTTTACTTTCAGTCAATATGGCTAAAAGATCAGCTTCTGCAGTATTTGAATACTTTACAATGTTTCAGGATAGGCTCGAAATAGCTAAATGTAACATCTGCAGTCAGAAATTAGAAGAGAACCTCCGGGTGCTACAAGTAAAAAAATTTCAACCAAATCTTTTTGGAGTATCTAAAATCAAAACACAAAGATGAACATTCACTAGCAGAAAAGGAGCGGTCAAAAGAAACAGAAAGAAAAAAAATCTTAATTTTCTTTATTTTGTTTGAAATTTTTTTTTTATTTGACTGATTGAGCTGAAATTTTCAAAGTATGTGAATTTTTTCGAAGTTCTGAGTTGATTTCGAGCATTTTTTTTGAGTCTATAACGGTTTGAAACTTATTTGGACCCAAAGTTGAAAAAAATGAATAACTGGGTCAAACCACTGGTCCACATGAGCTGAAAATTTAACTGAATACCTTTGCCCCAATTTCTTGCATTGGTGGGAATAGATTTTTGATATCACGTCTAGAAAAAAGTTATAAGCACTTGAAAAAATTTGCAAAAATCGTACCCTTCTGGAGGAAAAAATTATTTAAAAAAAAAATCGCTACCTACTATTTTTTTTATTTGTGAATTGTTTAGAAGAGGAACAGGGCAACAATTTTTATTTAGTGCATTTTTAAATGCCCTTTGTTTGAAGCAGATATAGCCTCTCAACTTGGGAATTTTTGAAATTTGGCCAAAAATGGACCTTTTTGAAGGCTATATCTCAAAACCAACGAATCTCATCGAATAAAGTACATAGAGGAATTTGTAGCCCCACCCCTCCTCTATACACACCAAAAATAGGAAATGTTATAGTTGTATTTTTTTAAAAAAGATTTTGTCTGAAAAGGTGGATTTTTTTTAGTTCAAAAAAATTTTTTTCTATAGTTGGTCAGTTTTTGGCTTATAAATTTTTCTATAACTCTGGGAACAAAAACTATTAGAGGCTTTTGTAGCCCATTTAATTTTGAATAAATAGTCCAATTTCAGCTCATTCTAAAAAGTGGTTTGGCACCGCCATTCTATTGAAAAAGGGTAAAATTTCCACAAAAAAAAAAAAAAAAAAAAAACTTTTAACCGTAATAGACTCGAAAAAAAAACGCTAGAAATGGACTTTTCTTACCGGTAAAAATCTATATAACTGAAAGTTTCAGCAGAATCGGCTGAAAATTAAAAAAAAATAAAATTTGTATAATTTGCCATTTTAACCCCGGCAACCCCGGTTTTCCCTGATTTTTGCCGGCCGGGGCCGGGGCCGGGTCAGTAAAATGGCCGGTTGGCCGGGCCGGGGCCCGGGGCCGGTCGGTTCATATATAATATATATATATATATATATATATATATATATATATATATTATATATATATATATATATATATATATATATATATATTATACTAGCATTGAAACCAACGAGCCAAAAAATGATAAAAAAAAACGAAAAGCATAGCAAAAATAAAAATGAAAACAAAAAAAAAGATGTTGATAGTATCAGTAATATCAATTAGGATAATGCTGACTATTAAATTGTGAAAAAAATTATGTCTAAAATTGTCTTGAAAGAGACTTTGTTTTGAAAAAATCTTTAAAGAAGAATGAAACTGTTTAATAAAGGAGTCTAATAATCCACACACCAAAAACATTTTAAAATGTTTCTTATGAATAGGTAATATAAGGTTCATTTTGCGATTTATTACTTTCGATTTTTTTCACTCAATAACTCGCATGAACTTTGGTTCTTTATGGTAGGATCCACTTCCTGAGAGTACCACCAACTTTTTGTGGTTCCCATCCCTTTACCAAATCAGCCACCCCTCACAACCTAACAATCTCATCAAGAAAAGTACACACACTCACACGTTCCCTCAACTTAGTGTGCCTTCAATGTTAAGTCCTAATTTAAAACTTTAAAACCTACTGCTCCAATCTACCAATAATTTTCTTTTTCTATCTAACAGTCTAACTGACTCTAAAACCTCCCTATTAACTTAAAACCTTACAAAACTCCTCTCGTAAACTATCATTTTAAAAACTCAACTTCTCTAAAAAACAAAAAAAACAAACAAACTAAAA
>SEYY01017020.1:0-2500 GCA_009176605.1 Armadillidium nasatum
CAGGGTCTGTCCTATCCTAAAACTTTTTTAAATTTTAATTTATGACCTTAAGTCTGTTTCTTCTTTACCTATACACTCCTATACTTATGACTCCACCATTCATTACGCCCTTCCCTACAGCAGATAATAGACGCAAGGAGAATATTTTTGGAACAACAAACCTCTGATAAAAATCGTATTTCATATTGGAGCAAAGAAAACATGGTCGTTTTCATGGCTTCAAAAACTCAATCCCTCCATCTCTCTACTCTACACAACCTTCGGCACAACTATGATATCTTCTTCGAAGACACTCAACTGAAACTTTCACCTCTCATTAAATATCTCGGTGTTTCTTTTTCTTGTGATCTTTCTCGGAAAGGATCAAATTACTTTTCTTTCTATACAAGCTTCTAAAAGGTTAAGGTGTTCTGAGGAACCTTCTGAATTTCTTCTCTCCACCCCAGTTGTTTGCTCTTTATAGGGGTGTTGTTCGTCCCTGTATGGAGTTGGCATCGCAAATCTAGGGTGTGTGGTTCTACTCATATAGCTCTCCTTGAAAAGATAGAGTCTAGGCCTTTTCGGCTTTTAAACTCTTCCGCTCTCACTAATTCTCTCCACACTGCAAAAATTATCCCAACGAGTCGTTGGGACAAGTGTCAAAAATATCACAGGAAAATTTTCAATTGGGAAAAGACATGTTAAGCATAACAAAATCCCTTCACTGATTTATTTTCTAACAAGAAAATAACTGAAAAATTTTATTTTGTCATTTTTGCCACATGTCCCAATGATTCTGCCAGTTGAATTGTTGCCTCACTCTCTGTACTTTTTATTTATATATTTATATATTATTATATATATTATATATATATTATATAATATATATATAATTTTATTATATTATTAAATATATATATTATATTATATATATATATATAATATATATATATATATATATATTAATTAATTTATATGTATAATATAATATATATATATATATATATATATATATATATATATATATTTAGATTCTGTTCTTCATAATTTTCCTAATATCTGAAATCTGACTGTTAATTGCAATACTGTGCCGTCTTTTGAGCCCTCTCTCTAATACAGCATCCTGTAGTAATAACATTAAAGAATACCTAAAGTAGTAATAAAAAATAAATCTAGCGCAAAATATGGTTCTGATTTAATAATGCTAATTCAAAAATAAAAATAAAATCATTAGTAAAAACAATATTAGTATTGATTGTAATAATGATGGTAATAATAATAATGCCAAAAGATATTCATAATTATAGTAATAAAAATAATTAAAAAAATTTGATAATTTTAAAGGATGAAATTAATGCATGGTTAAAACTGTAGGAGTATAATTCGATTCAATTCTCAACCCTTATCTGAGATGTATATTTTTCAAGTTCAATTATAGGTTTATACTACTAAATCAAGGACGTATACCACCTATTTATTTGGTTAATAGGATATCATGGTCAATTGTTTCAAACTCTTCGGTAAAATCTAGTAACAGAAGGGTGGACGTGTCTTTCTTTCCTAAATTTTTGTAAAGTTTTTTAGTCAGACAGTTAAGCGCGTCCGAAGTTGAATGTCCTTTTCTGAAACGAAACTGGAAATTGTCATGAAAATAATTTGAGGAGAAATATTCAGTCAGCTGCTCCATTATTGTTTTTTCGAATATTTTGTTAATCGTGTGTGTGATGGATATTGGTCTGTAGTTTTTAGGGGGATCGTCTTTCTTAAACGACAGGAGTCATGCAGGAAATTTAAATGGTAAAGGAAAAGAGACTTTAATGGATTGAAGCATTGAATAAGTGACCTAGTGGGGTGGAAATGATGTCTGCTTCTATCTTGTATTTTAGTTTGATATTACTTTTTTTTTTTGGCCGGCAATTATATTTTGGACATCTAATGAAGTAATATTTTCAAATGAAAATTGTGAGTTGCACTATATCAAAAAGGTATTCACAAAGTTTGTTTGTTCTTGTTGGTCTATTCGTTAAAACGTCCTTTTCCAATATTGATAAAATAACTATTAAATGATATTAAATGAATCTACAGATTTCCTTTTCGGTCTTGTTGAGACTTTACCATTTATTGATAGTTGGTTTAGAACTGTGTGTGTGCTTCTTTGTTCCTATTAGATGGTTTATGAGGCTCCTTGTTGCTTTTGAAATATTGTTTACCTCGCAGAATTTGTCAGTATAATATTTTCTTTTTGCCTTTTTTAATAGTGCTTTTAATTGGTTGCTACAATTGTTATATAATTGAAGAGGGAAGATACCTTTTTGTATTTACGATTGTTTGTTTTTTTGATTTATTGAATTTAATAATCCTAATATTAACCATGGGTTTTGGATTCTTTTAAAGCCTAACTGATTGGTTTTAATTTGAAATGCCTCATGATAACGCCTATATATTTGATTGATGACTTGAGTCAATGTCTATTTGTTCATTATATACAGAAGAAAATTCAATTTCTTTTGCTTTATCTTTG
>SEYY01017022.1:0-16174 GCA_009176605.1 Armadillidium nasatum
CGAAGACTGTATTACAGTACATTACAGAAAAAAATAACGGAACAGTCGAAGGACAAATATGGCAACCTGTTATTCAATTGATTTTGCTATTTTTGTTCAAACGAAGGCCAGTCGAAGAACAGTTGCTTCATCATTCGTAGTAAAAATATCAGTGTTTTCTTTTTTTTTTAAAGTTTCGCTTTTTATAATTTATTTATATTACTCGACCGAGAAAGAAAAGTATGTGTAGAATGCATGTAAACATATTTTGAGTTCATATTTTCAATATCGTGAAAATTGGAGAGGTTCGTGCTACATCAAATTATTACCATATATATATATATATAGGCTTAGGTGGAGATTGTTTCTGAGTTTCGATATTTTTTATTTCAATATTTTTTTATGTCGATATTTTATTTTAATCGATTATATATATATATATATATATATATATAATATATATATATATATATATATATATATATATATATATATATATATATATATATATATATATATATATATATATATATATATATATATATATATATATATATATATATATATATATATATATATATATATATATATATATATATATATATATATATATATATATATATATATATATATATATATATATATATATATATATATATATATATATATATATATATATATATATATATATATATATATATATATATATATATATATATATATATATATATATATATATATAATTCTTCGAGTATCTAAACTCCAAAATAGAACTCATTCCCTCTTCTTTTCCTTTCTCTGAAGTCATCATATTAAGTGATTTCAACGTTCACCACCGTCAATGGCTTTCTTCTAGTTCTCATGATACAGCTGGTGAACATGCCTTCAAATTCTCTATCCCAAACGACCTCGAGCAGTTGGTGCAGCTCCCTACTCGTATCCCTGATCATCTTGGAGATGAACCCAACATTCTAGACCTTTTTCTAACTTCTAATCCTTCTCCTTATGCTATTAAACTCTTTCCTCCTCTGGGTTCCCCCAATCACCTTCTTATCTCCGTATCCTCTTCAAGTCTCCCACTGGTGAACACAACCTTCAATGGAAAGGAAACGTTTGTGGCACTTCGGTGCCTCAAGCTGGTCAGACTATGTGGTCAAGAATTATAAATGAAATACGATAGAAGAATATTTTTGTATTTATTTTCCCTTCCTAAACTCTTTCTTCTGTATTCGCTTAATAAGGAAAAAAGTAATTAAAGAATAAAGCTCTGAATTGGAAAAAAATTCCAGACTAAAGATTGGCATAAAAAATTTGTCAACTGAGAAAGAAAATCACTGTAAAAAAAAAAAATTATTTTTTTGATTGGGGAAAAAATGAAACTTTTAAAAGTCTCAAAAAAAAATAAAATAAAATAAAATAAAAAAAAAAAGAGAAAAAAACGGAAATGTGAAACAACAAGATTGAATTTGGACTTAAATGAATTTTCTTTTACAAACGTCGGACTTTTAAATCTAAAAGAGAGAGAATGTAAATAGAAAAAAGTGAGGATTTGCTTTATGACGGTAAGGCCTAAGCAAAATTTTCTGAAATTAAAATTTTTTGACAAAATAAGAAAAATAAGTTAGAATATATTATGTAAGAGATCGAGGAAAAGGAGTGATTAAATACAATAATTTTTATTATTACAAAAGAATAAAACTAACTTTTGAAAAGGATCTTTAGACGCTAAACAGGTCAGTTAATATTTAATACACAAAATGATTTTCTTTTTAATGATGGTACGATTGACCTATGATTATTTAATCGCATTTGATAACATCCATTTTGTTGAATTCTATATATATATATATATATATATATATATATATATATATATATATATATATATATATATATATATATATATATATATATATATATATATATATATATATATATATATATATATATATATATAGTAAGGGGACCACTTTATAGTAATCTCTGTATAGGGACCTTGGTGTGTGATCCTGTGGCCGAGGTTCTAAGAAAACGCGGTGCTCTTATCTCTAAAGGTGGTGTAGAGACGGAGAGGGATCTTCAGTAGGCTGAGTATTTTTAGTTCCTCTCGCTGACCTTTTGAGCCAACTAGTAGACGGTGGTAGCCACCACTTCTCTTCAGGCCTTGGCTCGGAATACCACTTCAAGGGAGGGACCACAGTCGAGGGCAAAAGGATCTGCCAAACTGTGCGGAGTAGGCAGGAGCTGTTTCTAGAGGATCCGATTCGAGGGAACTGAACGTTGTCTCTTCAGGAACTACTTCTACCTGTTAACCTTTTAAAATTATCTCTAAAACGGAAAGGTCTTATAAACAAGTAGTTAGTTCGCCACTTTATATTATTTTAATCAAAAATACATAACAAAATTATTTTTATCTAATTACAAAAAGTTATACAATTTTTATAAATAAAAATTATTATCTATGTAAATAATAATAATAATAGTATAAAATACATAAAAATTGAAATTATATAAACTTGTATAAATAACAAATATTAATAATGAAATATATATTCTAAAAAGTTAAAAATGTTATTCCTAAATATGTGATATTGTTTTAGTTATTATAATTGTCTTATGCATTTATATTTTGGAGGGAAAAAGAATTTTTGATTTTTTATTATATTTTTAACATATTTTCTTAATACATTTTTATATTCATTTAATTATTACGCATTATTTCAAATGTATTTCAAACAGATTAATATACATTGCAATGTATTTCAGTGAACATCACATCACAATACAAAATGGTTGATTCAACTTTAATATTACACATTTTAGCCTGTTTTTATTTCTATGTTTTTGCATATCTTTTTAAATTAATTAGTTCTAAGGGTAAGATAAGAGAAAGAACGAGGGCTGATAAAGTTCAATAATCCTTCAACCCTCTTAAGGGGGTGCGGGCATTTTTTAGGTCTGGTTTGTCGATTGTTTTTTAAATAACTCTCTTTAATATTTACAGTAGAAAAATTACACTGGTTTTATCAGTATAATTGGGGACGATACACATTTCTGTATTCTTGTAAAATTTCTGTGGGGGGGGGGGCTATTGTTTAGGAGATTGCCCTTAACATTGAATAGCCCCCCTTCAAAATTTGCTTATCAATGACCTTTTTTTATTTTTTCAGGTAACTTATGAGAATGATGTAGAAACATTTTCATTTATATTGATGTAACAAATGTGATTTTTCCACTGTGAATATTAAGAGTTTTTTCAAAAAACAATAATCAACAAAATGTCCCAATGAAAATGTCTCCTCCCTTAGCAAAAACTTACGAATGACAAGGACTAACTTTCTTTTCTTGAATTCATCTTAATTCTTTTATTTTTAAGGACAATCTTATCTTATTCTTTTATACATAAGTATGCACAGACATTATCACTTCCAAGATCATATCTTTGCATGTCGAGCTTTAATGTGATTTTTTAAGCTTTGTTTAAAATTACTTTCAAAGTCACACTCAGAACATTTAAATAGCGTCTTTGAATGTCTAGTTGTAATGTTTAGGTTTATCCTTTCTGTGTATTCTCATGTGCACATTCATGTTTCCTTTGCGATTACTTTCATATTTACATTCACAACATTTAAATAATTTATTCTTGTGTGTATTCTCATGTGTGCATTCATGTCGCCTTTGCGATTACTTTCATATTTGCATTCACAACATTTAAATAATTTAATATTTTCATGTTCGAGCATGTGAATTTTTAAGCTTCCTTTATAATTACATTCATAGGAGCAGAAAGAACATTTGAATAATTTTATATTTCCGTGTTTTAACATGTGATTCTTAAGACTGTCAATCCTATTACATTTATAGTCACACTTAGGGCAGTTAAGTAATTTAATATTCGTATGTGTTAACATGTGCCTTTTTAAGCCACTTTTACGACAACATTCATAGTTGCACACACCACATTTAAATAATTTAATATTTGTATGTGTTAACATGTGCCTCTTTAGCCTTGATTTAAAATTACATTCATAGCTACAATCAGAACATTTAAATAATTTAATATTTGTATGTGCTAACAAGTGACTCTTCATGCTTGATTTAAAATTGCATTTATAGTGGCACTGAGAACATTTAAATAATTTAATATTTGCGTGCTCTAAAATGTGGCTTCTCATACTGATTTTATGATTAGATTCAAAGGAACACTCGGAACATTTAAATAACTTTATTTTTGCATGTTTTAACATGTGCCTCTTCATGTTGCCTTTAATATTGCATTCGTAGCTACACTCAGAACACTTAAATAATTTTTTATCTCCATGCGTTAACAAGTGATTTTTCAAGTAAATTTTACGATTACATTCATAGTTGCAAGTGTAACATTTGAATAGTTTTGTATTCCTGTGTCTTAACATGTGAAGCTTTAAACAAGATTTATAATTAGATTCATGGTTGCACTCACAGCATTTGAATAGTTTTACATTTCCGTGTATTAACATGTGATTCTTCATATTTCCTTTATAATTACATTCGTAAGAGCACTGAGAACATTTGAATAATTTTGTATTTCTGTGTCTTAACATGTGAACCTTTAAATTCCATTTATTATTACTTTCATAGTTGCAAAGGGAACATTTAAACTTTCTTTTACACTTGTGACTTCAAATGAGTTTTAAATTCAACTTTGCTTTTAAAATCAATGTTACAATATTTACAACTTTGTTTTTTCAATCCAATTTTTCTATCCTTTTTTCTCTCATTTCTTGAAACTTTTTCTCCTTTTCTTGAACCACTTTTCACATTGACTCTTCCTCCTCTGGATTCAAGGTGTGAACCATCAAGAAAATTCTGAACAAAAAGTATATATATATATATATATATATATATATATATATATATATATATATATATATATATATATATATATATATATATATATATATATATATATATATATATATATATATATTATTATTATTACTTTTTCACCCCTTGACCACTTCGCTCTGAAAGCCAGTCAACCGCGGCCGACCTCCTCCATAGGTCTTCCAGTCTAAACTGGAATCCTGAGCTGAAGAACAGGTCAATAGAAAATGAGACAGACTCCGGTGCTGTCCCGCACCTGGCGCAGACAGGGGGGGTGGTGGTTTTATTTATTTGGAGTTTGTATTTGTAGTGTTGGAGGTTTGGTTTATGGCCGCTTCTCAGCTTGGCAAATGTTGTTTGTGTAAAGATGGGGAGGGTGTCGATTGTTTTTGCGAAGATTTGGGGTGTGTGTGTATTAAATATGTTGTTAGGTTTGCGCTGTCTTAGAAAGGTGTCTTCAAGGATGGTGTGAGAAACACTGTTAGGGGGAGGATGAATGTCGTGGATGATAAGTTTGTAAAAAAGTGCGGGAGATGATGGAGGTTGTTTCAGTCTGTGCCTATTTGGGTTTGAGAAGGAGGGATGGCAAGGGTGATGGGGCAATAGTGCTTTGGAGTAGAACTCTGTACCTATAATTTCTAAGTGAGAAATTATGTGAAGTATTTTGGTTTCTTCGTGTAGGCGTTGTCGTGGGGTAGTTGAGGTCCAAACAGTTATTACTCTGAGGGCTTTATTCTGTGTGATGTGAAGTTTATTTCGAAAGTAATGGGTGCCATGAAGGGGCTGAGTAGTTGAAATTATATTACATTTTCATTCAAGGATATCCATAAACAGCATTGCATGAAGTATATGTTGAAGCAAAGGATTTTTATGTGTTATGTAAATAAGATACATTAAAGTATTGGAACATCAAGCCTCGCTGCATGACTCAGTCAAGACTGGTCAGTCTAGTATAATAATCTACTATTAATTTGAGGGTAATAAACTGAATTTGGTAGACTTTGCTACAATTGTCCTTTATCTGTAGTAATTAACCTTTTTTCAGGATACTCCAATCAGATGTCAAACTTGTTTAATTAAACTTACTCTAAAACATATCTTTATTCAGTGTCTTGTTTTGTCTTTAAAAAAAGGACTAGAGAAAATGTTTAAATAATCTTTCATTTTTAAATATGAAAATTTTATTGCTTAGTCAGACATTTTCTAAATTTTTATTTAAAAAAAGGAAAAATTAAAATGAATTTATTTAATTTCCTTTCATAAAATATAGCAATATGTGAAGTAGAATAAGATTGTTGCAGGAGCCAAATGCGCCATTCACCCAATCAATTTCATGCATATTAAATTAACACAAGTAAACAGTAAGTAATTAGCAAAGACACAAAAGGGAAAAAATGTACATGTACATACATCGATTCAATTCCTGGACTCAGTTTATCACTACTATTATTTCAACATTATTATAACATTTATATGACTACTACTACTACTACTACTACTACTAATAATAATAATAGTAATAATAATTGACTTTAGGTCGATCTTCTTAAACAAAGCTTTTACAAAATGAAAATAATATGAACATTTATCATACCTTTAATTCCTTTTCACTTAATTTTGTGAGAACAATCTTCGGATACGAAGATTCAGAAATTTTCTTGTAGAACATCTCCAATTCTGATCCAAACTCAATTTCTAAGTCTTTTTCTTCTAAATTTTTTGATGACATTACCTTCTCCCGAGGCTTAATGCACTCCTTTACGGAAACAAAAATATTAAGAGAAAAAAAAAGTAATATAATATTAATATATATATATATATATATATATATATATATATATATATATATATATATATATATATATATATATATATATATATATATATATATATATATATATATATATATATATATATATATATATATATATGATGTCAGTGGTTAATATGGTTTTTAAGCAAAGATAACTTGTATCCAAAATATATTCTCTTTGGAGAGCTGCATTCCACTGGCTTCAACTGCGAGCCTCACATGGATGTAATACTGGAAGGCTCCTATTGATACAGGTTGCCTCACTCTATATGAAATCCAACAGATTTAGTAGAGTTAGGAAAGCATTTCCATTTACCTTGAAGCCATAGTCCAATTCTGATTGGATTAGGGTAATGCAAAGAAGTGAAAGGAATATGTGATCAGTGCCTGAATTTTTTGAAAGAAAAATGATGCATAGGGTAGAAGCAGTGCGTGATGACAAGCCATTTTCAAGTGTTTGATGCGCATATCAGGTAGTCACCCAGAATTAGGCACATAAATCTGACCCATAAATTAACAGGAATGGGTAAACCATAAAATGTAGGGTCGGTCTTTCAATATTTTAGCAGGTGCAATGCATAAGCTATGGGAATTACTCCATGGTGAGATGTTCTCCTTGTATAGTTGGAGCTGTTATTCAAGATATAGTTATCTGGTAGAGGTTGTTCAAATATACAGGAAACTAGACTGTCTTTTGAAATGTTAGTAACAAAGTCACCATCCAGTAAAGTGACATGATAAAACAGCTGCGTACCGGATTTGACAGGAGTTGGATAGAGATACGAAACTACACTTAAAAACTGAGTGTATATGATGAGTAAAAATGACTAGTTCCCAAGTTGTTGTCCTTAAAAACTGAGTATGTTGAGTTTAAAAATGATTCTAGTTCTCCATGATTGTAGGCCTTAAAAACGGAGTATGTTGAGTTTAAAAGTGACTCTAGTTCTCTAAGTTGTCATAACCCTTCTCAAGAATCAAAAAAGGATCTTAGAACATTTTTCCCATTTGAGAATTCCTTCCAAATTTCATATTTCATTCTTAACAGAGTCAGTAGTAGAACGATAATTACGAAAGCCAATCTGTGACTTTAAGAAAACCTAGAGACTTTCCAGAAATGGGAGAAGGTGTAATAAAGGAAATTAAAAATACCCAATAATTAAACACTTTCATCTTGAGTTCCATTATATTGTTGGATTACTTACTACGTGTTTAAAATAATTTATTGGACATAACTAATAAATTTTCTTTTTCTCTCCTCCCAAAAATTTTAAATTCAAAATTATGATCAATATAAAAGAAACAAGAATTTAATCTTAATAATTAAAGGAAGATGTCAATATTTTATGTGAAAATTTGCAATTTAAAGCTACATTTACATCACTCAAAGTTAAATAAAGAAATCTTTTAAGGAATAAGGATAAAAATTAATTTAATTAAAAGAATAATTTAAGTGATAATTAGTAAACCATAAGAGTCAATATGATCCATCCTAAATTTAAGGTAATAGTAGGACCATTATAAATAAATCAATAGAAGAACAGATTGAGATTAATAATGTAGGAACATTTTCATACATAAAAATAAATAATATTTGATAATTAAATTAAATTAATAATTAAATTTTTAAAGGAAGGAAACTTTTATTTAATGGAATTTTATTTTTGGTTTTTGATTTTGGTCATTGGCAAATGATTCAAATTTTTCTATAAAAACTTGCTTATACGAAAAAAGTTTTCCTTAATTATTACTTAGCCCATAATGTTATAACTAATTTTCAGCTTGTTTATAAATGTGTGAATGTCTTTCCTTATTAACGGTTAATGAATTAATAATAATAATAAATTATTAGTATTATAATTATCATCATTATTCAGCTCCCAGGTTAGTACTATATATCTGTTAGTTAGATCTACCTTCCTTGTTCTCCACCTTTTTCAATTGGCAAAACAATTGCTTCTCCTCAGCTCATCCATTATATAATAATAATAATATTATTAATAGTAATAATATTATATAATATTATCATTATTATTAGTAATATTACATACATTAGTATATTAATATTAGGGGGAAAAGAAACTAATACACAAGCTTAATTCAATGAAACAAAAACACGTATTTCCCTAATATGGTTGAGACAATTTTTAAAAAGTCATGAAGTTTATCTTGTCTATATAGATTTACTTTCAGAGGTTTCAAGCTTAAACAACGTTTTTTCAATATAAAAATTGGAACACACCTTTATTTCTTTTTCACTTAATTTTCCAACAGCAACCTTTGGATACTTTAGACTCACAAATTTTCTTGAAGTTCATCTTCTCTTCTGATTCAAACTCTATCTCTGCTCCTTTTAAATCCATTGGTGGAATTATCACTTCTTCAGAGAAAGAAAAATCTTATCCTGACAAAAAAGAAAAAAGAAAGCTTGGAATATATATATATATATATATATATATATATATATATATATATATATATATATATATATATATATATATATATATATATATATATATATATATATATATATATATATATATATATATATATATATATATATATATATATATATATATATATATATATATATATATATATATATTTATATTTTAGCTATCTCTTTTTCAAGGTTCAAAAAATAATTTTTATGAAAAAAATAATTTAAAATTAATATAAAAGTTAAAATAATATAAATTTGCTAAAAAAAAAAGAACTGAAAAAGTTCACCATTTTGAAAAAAGATGGAGAGAGAGAGAGAGATTGTAAGTTTGTTATTAAAATCTCATCAGCTTTATTACATAAATGTTCTTTTAGCAACTACAACTGATATATCATATCCAAAAATTATTCCAAATGCAAATCCAATTTAAGTCAAAGCTCTTAAAAATCTCATTTAAATAAAAGCACAATAAATTATTCTATCAAATATTTGTTTTTCATTAAATATATAATATATGTTACAAAAGAAATGTAATTTAGGTTTTTTATTTAAATAGTACTATTTATTATTTAAGAGAATCAAAATAATAACATATGATGTATTGAATAAATTAATTCAAATTTGCTTTTCCTGTCTCTCCTTTCCAGTAACAAAACAGAAAAATACTGCTACAATTATATATATATATATATATATATATATATATATATATATATATATATATATATATATATATATATATATATATATATATATATATATATATATATATATATATATATGGTTATTATACATGGTTCATCTCTTACCTGGTATTTAGTTGTTATTCAAAATATAAACTGGAAATGCAATATATATTGAAGAAAAAAAATAAAAATGGGTTGGAATATCAAATTTGCTAAATTAAAATACACGTAAGGTAGTAAAAATAGATTTTGAACATCATTAAGCTTGGCTTTAATCTCCAATTTTGACAATATGGGATAAGGAATTGAGAAACTGGGCAGAGGAAGATAATTGGAAAATACATCAATACTAATGTATGTATACAAATTATTAAAGTCTATACATCTAACAAACTAGTTTGACTTAACATAACTTTGACTTACAGGGTAAATGTACGCTAATAACCAGCAAATAAGTCTAACCTAAATTAAAAAAAATAAATAAAAAGGTGCAACAATATATTTTTTAAATATTTCAAATATCTAGTAACGTGATAAAATATTGATTATCTTTATGATGTTCTCTACCTATATCGTTATATGGTGTAGGCACTTTTCTATAGACTGCCTAAATAAATCATTTTATAACAGGATTTTTAGTACTATAGCTACATTTAAATGTATTGAATTTGATTTTCTGATCCATTTTTATTCTTTTCCTTGAATATATTATATTTCTAGTTAATATTTTGAATAACAACTAAACACCAGGTAAAAGACAAACCATGCATAATAACCATTATATATATATATATATATATATATATATATATATATATATATATATATATATATATATATATATATATATATATATATATATAGGTAATAATTTGATCTGGTATGAACCTCTCTATTTTTTACTGTATTGAAAATATGAAGTAAAAATTTGTTTAAATGCATTCTACGCATACTTTTCTTTCAAGGAAGAGTAATATAAATACATAATAAAAAGAAAACCCCAAAAAATTTAATAAAAAAAAAAAAAATTTATGCTGCAAAAATGAAATCAACTATCCTATTATATACTTTTAGCAACAATAACATTCTTAGACCATTCCTCTTTCTATATCTCTCTCTTTTAAGAGAGAAGAGAGAGGCATTTTGCTAGATCGAATATAATATCGATATATGGAAATATCAATATATCAATGCAAATTTTTGATATTTGTATTATTATTATTATTATTATTATTTAGCTTTCATTTCATTTTTGCCTATTATTATTATTATTATTATTATTTATTATTATTATTATTATTATTATTATTATTATTATTTAGTTTTCTAGTATACTTAGTTTGACTTATCATAACCTGAATAACTGAAGTTTGCCATGTGATACAGGGCTAACTGATTTATAGAACAGGTCTACTGCCATATTACACTATATATATATATATATATATATATATATATATATATATATATATATATATATATATATATATATATATATATATATATATATATATATATATATATATATATATATGGTGTAATACAGCAATATACCTGTATGTCCCTGCAGCGTTCCATCAATCAATTAAGCCTGGATCACATAGCAAATTTCGGTTATTCAGGTTATGATAAGTTGAACTAAGTACGCTGGAAAACTAAATAAAAATAATATTAATAGGCATAAATGAAATGAAAGCTAAATAATAATTTATTTAAAGACCTGAAAGAGAAGGATTACAATTAGTGGTACAATTAAATAATAAAAGGAGACTTAGTATAACGTACTTTTACTATGATATATTTGATTCTTTTCTCCTTATCACCTTTTAAATAAAAATATTACAACAATGACAATGAGTAGCAAAAATTGTCTGTGGCAGGAATTTGCCTGCGTAAAACCACAACCATAGATTTTAATCACAACGCTTCTCACCACGTGACTTTTGTTTACAAACAAAATGCTTGGTAGGAATGCTTGGTAGGGATCATAGACTTTGCTGAGGACATAGTAGTATGTCCGTGGTAGCTGATAGGAATGCAGAAAGAGTTTTTGGTTAGACAGCCAACTACGTAATTGTTTCGTCATTCATAAGTTGGTCGGACCAAAGTTTACCCTATAATAAGTTGCGGCAAGTCTGGGATTTTCATTGATAAAACCCTTTCTTGATATTTGAAATTTCATACGGCGATTAATCTCCGCCTAGCGGCTGTGTGAGAACTAAATCGGGGAATTTTTGCCTGATATTTAAAATACCCCCAAGTTTACCAAATAAACTTTATCATATAAACTTTGATATCCGTAACATTATGTTTTTGTTAATTTTATTAATATTTTTCATTAATATTTTAAATTTTTTTTGTGCATTTGATACCTTTATTTAATTAAATTAAAAAAATTGTCACTTTTAGGCAAAAAGTGTTCTTATCATGAGTTACGAGGTGTATGCTGTAGTTAAACAAAATGTGTCGAAAATAATGGCTTCCAATGAAAAAAATGTAGATTTTTCAAATTAAAAATTATGCAGAGGTACTGTTCAAATAAATACCTTTTAAAAAATGTCATTTTTTTTACTTGATTCTATGTCAAAAAGCTGATAATCTACAGGCTACCACTCATGTTCTAGGCCCGTGTATGTTTTGCCACCTTTGTTTTTGTTAATTTTATTAATATTTTTCATTAATATTTAAATTTTTTTTGTGCATTTGATACCTTTATTTAATTAAATTAAAAAAATTGTCACTTTTAGGCAAAAAGTGTTCTTATCATGAGTTACGAGGTGTATGCTGTAGTTAAACAAAATGTGTCGAAAATAATGGCTTCCAATGAAAAAAATGTAGATTTTTCAAATTAAAAATTATGCAGAGGTACTGTTCAAATAAATACCTTTTAAAAAATGTCATTTTTTTACTTGATTCTATGTCAAAAAGCTGATAATCTACAGGCTACCACTCATGTTCTAGGCCCGTGTATGTTTTGCCACCTTTGTTTTTGTTAATTTTATTAATATTTTTCATTAATATTTTAATTTTTTTTGTGCATTTGATACCTTTATTTAATTAAATTAAAAAAATTGTCACTTTTAGGCAAAAAGTGTTCTTATCATGAGTTACGAGGTGTATGCTATAGTTAAACAAAATGTGTCGAAAATAATGGCTTCCAATGAAAAAAATGTAGATTTTTCAAATTAAAAATTATGCAGAGGTACTGTTCAAATAAATACCTTTTAAAAAATGTCATTTTTTTACTTGATTCTATGTCAAAAAGCTGATAATCTACAGGCTACCACTCATGTTCTAGGCCCGTGTATGTTATGCCACCTTTGGGTATAGTACAGTTAATATCGCTTTTGTTTTGACAAAATATTTAATTTTTTTTGTGCATTTGATACCTTTATTTAATTAAATTAAAAAAATTGTTACTTTTAGGCAAAAAGTGTTCTTATCTTGAGTTACAAGGTGTAGACTGTAGTTAAACCAAATGTGTCGAAAATAATGGCTTACCATTTAGATTTTTTAAATTAGAAATTATATAGAGGTACTGTTCATATAGATACGTTTTTAAAAATGTCATGGTTTTGCGTGCTTCTATGTCAAAAAGGTAATAATCTACAGGCTACCCCTCATGTTCTAGGCCCGTGTATGTTGTGCCACCTTTGGGTATAGTACAGTTGACGTCGCTTTTGTTTTGACAATATATATATATATATATATATATATATATATATATATATATATATATATATATATATATATATATATATATATATATATATATATATATATATATATATATATATATATATATATATATATATAATTTTTAAATGTACAGAAGCTTTTTTTTTTTTTTTTTTTAACTGAACTACAAAGATGAAATGATTCAAATTAAATGTTTTAAAGTAAATTAAAGTGTAGGAAATGATTTTATATATATATATAAAAAAAAAATATCGAAAATAATTAATTTTAAACTGGGAATGTTTTACATATGTATTATTGTCCTTTTGACTGTCTTTTAACCATGTTTCTAAATCTGATTGAGTAAATTTTAAAAGATTTTATAGCTATATTGTAGCCAAAAATGCATATACTATTTGTAATTTTTTTATTTACAAAAAATCAAGGTCAGGTTAGGTCGAACTAGTTAGATCCAACAAACTAGTTTGACTTAGCCGAACCTATACTTGAAGGGTAAATGTGTGCCAGGTTAGTTTGAACTAGTTAGATACAACCTACTAGTTTGACTTAGCCGAACCTAGACTTGGAGGGTAAATGTCTGCCTAACAGCTAGCAAATAGGCCTAACCTCACAGATGCTATATATATATATATATATATATATATATATATATATATATATATATATATATATATATATATATATATATATATATATATATATATATATATATATATATATATATATATATATAATATTAAATTTACTATATTCTACATTTTTATTTTTTAATGTAAATTTATTTACTAGTTAATTTATTTCATAAATAAGCATTTTATTTTTAACTCCAAGACAGCTATAAATTCTTTTAAAATTTTCTCATAATCAGATTTAGAAACATGGTAAAGAAACAGTCAAAGGACAGTACATTTTGGAATAGGACTATACATTTTTGAAGCAGGCGATAATAAATATGTCAAACATTCATAAATGTAAATTCATATATTTTTAATTTTTTATTTTTGAGCATTTATTTTTTTTTTTACAAAATCATTTTTCACCCTTCAATTTACACAAAAATTTATAATTCAGGGCATTTTGTCTTTGTAGTTGAACTAAAAAAAAAAATTGCATCTGAATACTAAAAAATTAATATATATATATATATATATATATATATATATATATATATATATATATATATATATATATATATATATATATATATATATATATATATATATATATATATATATATATATATATATATATCACTGCTGAAGGGCAAAATCCTATTCAATGAGGGAGATGTTAGGCCGGGCAACAAAGTAGAGAATAGCAGAAAAAAAATTTATAAATCCCATATAATGCAAATTTCTTAGGTGAGCATAGATTTGGGCTTTAAAGAACTTGAGATTAAATTCGGCAGGAAAATCAAGATGGGAGAGAGTTCCACAGAATGGAGGTTGCTGGAAAGGAGGAGGCACCACAGCGGACAAGCCTGGAGTTGCCTATGTCCACAAATAATTTGTACAGACAATGTACTCCCTGTGCTATGAGAATACCTTGAAGGTGGAGGTAAATGAGTGGACAGTTCCCCTGAGAATTTGCCACAGTAGTATGTATAGGAAAAAGACAAGGCAGTAACATCATGTAACAAAAATAAAGCGTCAAGTGAATCAGAAAGAGTGGAACAGTTTATAAGTCTTTTAGACGTTGACTCAACTCTATCCAAGGGACAGGTGAAACCTGACACACCCCAGATATGAGAGCAGTATTTCATACAATGGCAGCTGCTGGAGAGAACTGACCTCTCGCATTCCACTACCATTGAGTTGCCCTCTCAGCACAAACAAAGCTTCACATGAATTTTGTGTGGATATTTTAAACCCCAGGCTTGTCCATTGTGGTGCATGTCTTTTAATCTTCCTCTCTGTAAGCCTTCTGTCTACACCCACATAAGAGATTATTAGTCAAGATTGGGTGGGTTTCTTATTTTTAATTTCTTCCCCTCCTAGAAAAGGATTTGACCCGTGAGCAATGGTAATCTGGAATATATATATATATATATAGAAACATTAATATTCGGTATAAATATTGAAACATTAATATTGACAATATTTTATTTGCCAAATACTACTATGATATTTTGCATCCACATTGCCAAAATATTTTTATTTTAGGTATATTTTGCTATTACTATGGTATTCAGTCCACTACATATGCATGGCACACATGACACAAACAATTGTTAGAGGAGGAGCTCCTCTATATATATGTTCATGTGACATACATTTGTATATTGACACATAATAATAATAAAAAAAAAATGAACTATAAAATTATTAGAACATTTTTCTACAGGGAGATCCTTCCATCTACCTGACACATGAATGACAATGAAATAAAATTAATATATTGATATTAAGGTTTACGCAAAGAATGTGGTTTACTTTTATATAACTTGTAATATGTGATATAAGAATCAATATATATATATATATATATATATATATATATATATATATATATATATATATATATATATATATATATATATATATATATATATATATATATATATATATATATATATATATATATATATATATATATATATATATATATATATATAGTATATAGTGAAACATTTAAATTATTAAAAATTAACTTAATTCACAAAATTTGGCAGTCATACCCAGAGAATGCATA
>SEYY01017023.1:0-20104 GCA_009176605.1 Armadillidium nasatum
AAACCAACGAATCGCATCGAATAAAGTATATAGAAGAATTTGTAGCCCACCCTCCTCTATACATCCACCAAAAATAAGAAATGTTATAGGTGTATTTTTTTTTTTTTTAAATTTTGGAAAAGTTTTTTTTTTTTTTTTTTTTTAATTTTTTCGATAGTTTGTCAGTTTTTGGCTTATAGCATGGGAACAAAAGTCTATTAGAGGCTTTTGCACCCCATAGAATTTTAAATTAATAGTCCAACTATCAGTTCATTCCAAAAAGTGGTTTGGCCCCGCCATTCTTTTGAAAAGGGTCAAATTTCCACAAAAAAAAAAAAACTTTTTAACCGTAATAGACCCGGAAAAACGCTAGAAATGGACTTTTCTTACTGGTAAAAAATCTATATTCACTGAAAATTTCAGCAGAATCTGCTGAAAATTAAAAAAAATTTGAAACTAAACTATCCCCTTAAGTATAATTTGCCATTTTAAACCTGGCTGGCAAACCCGGTTTTCCCAGATTTTTTAGCCAAGGCCGGGGCCCCGGTCGGTTCATAGATACATATAAAGGTTGAATGGTCATTATGTACAACTACTACAGAACGACTGGAAAGCAAATCTGAAAGCTAACAGAGTAGAATAAACACCGAAAAATTTAAATATAGAAAGAAAAACTATTTTCCCAGAACCCATATAAATCTTCAAATAATTCCTGAAAATGCCATAGAACAGAGACCCAAGGGTCAAAGAAAGAAAATAATACTGTAATTATGAAGAAAAATATTTAGGAAGATAAATAATTGGGACTTTGTAATATACGTGCAAAAAATAATGAATTTTTTTTATAACCTTTGTAAGGATGTCTCACTTAAATCAACTGACTTCCCAACTTCTCACCTCAATATTGTATACGAAATTACTCATATTATATATATATAATATATATATATATATATATATATATATATATATATATATATATATATATATATATATATATATATATATATATATATATATATATATATATATATATATACTCTATATACTCTTCCTTTTTTTTTCATCTAATTCCACCCTGCTCGATTCTGGCATCCCTCCTCCTACTCCTTCTCCTCTCAGGTGTCCCATGTCCCTGAAATTACTCATGATCAGGTGCATGGGATCCTGAAATCTATGAACGTCAGGAAGGCCAGTGGCCCGGATGGCATTCCCCCTCGTGTTTTGAGGGAGTGTGCTTCCGAGTTAGCGCCTGTCCTCGTTCAGCTCTACTCTCTATGCCTTAATACTAATACTTTTCCTCTATGCTGGAAGCGTGCATTTGTTCAGCCGATCCCGAAAAAAAGGTAGCCGCTCTGACCCTTCTAACTATCGACCCTTGTGTTCTGTCTAAAATTTTTGAAACTCTCCTCAACTCTCATTTCCTGGATCATTTGGAGTCTCATTTTCTTCTCTCAGATCACCAGTATGGTTTTCGACGCTCGAGGTCAACTGGTGACATACTTTTCTATCTTACTGATCTATGGTCTTCTGCCCTTAGGGATTTCGGGGAGTCTTGTGTGGTGGCGCTTGACATATTCAAGGCTTTTGACTGGGTATGGCATGCGTCGCTGCTCTCCAAGCTCCCTTCCTTTGGGTTTCCTTCTTCTCTTTGCTTACTGATGTCTAGTTTTCTCTCAGATCGTTCCATTTCGGCACTTATAGATGGAGCGACCTCTTCCACTTTTTCTGTCAACTGTGGTGTTCCTCAAGGTTCAGTTTTATCTCCAACATTATTCTTACTTTTTCATTAACGATCTTCTCAACTCCACTTCTAACTCTGTTCACTCTTATGCTGACGACTCAACTCTACATTCTTCTACTCATTTCAAATCTGCTCCCTCTTTTGCTTCTAGAGTTGCTTCTCGTCTTCAACTTTCCGATTCTATTCTTGCCGATCTTAATGGGATTTCCCGGTGGGGTCATAGCAACCTTGTGAAGTTCAACTCTTTAAAAACTCAACTTCTTCACATCTCCCTCTCAAAAACACCTCCTAACTTTCCTATCTTATTCGACGGCTCTCCCGTCTCACCTGTAAATAACATTAACATTCTTGGTCTAAACATAAACAATAAACTGTCCTGGAAACCACATATCACAATGGTTGCTAAAGCGGCCTCTAAGAAGCTGGGAGTTCTGTTCAGGTTGCGAGAATTTTTTTCTTCTGAGCAGTTACTCCAAATATATAAGGGTCTTATTCGCCCTTGTATGGAGTACTATTCTCACATTTGGGGGGCTCCGGCTCCTCCTCTCTTTTGGATAGGGTTGAGTCTAAAGCTAAAAGATTAATTAACTGTCCCCTACTTTCAAACTCTCTTGATCCCTTATCTCTGCGACGTGATGTTGGCGCACTATCTCTTTTCTACAGGTACTACAATAGCAGGTGCTCGAGGGAATTGGCCTCTCTCATTCCTCCACCGTTGCGTCGTCCTCGTTGCACAAGGGGTGCCCTGCTTTCGCACCAATTTTGTGTGGACCTAGGAAACACCAGGCTGGCCCATTGTGGTACCTCCTTCTTCCCAGCCACTTCTGTTCTGTGGAACTCTTTACCATCTTCCATTTTTCCTACTGTATTTAATCTTCCACTCTTCAATGAGTCTTCTTCCCCCTTGTGTGTGCCCCCTCCTTGAAAAGGGCTCTGCCCGTGAGTGGTGGCGATTTGTAAAAAAAAAAAAAATATATATATATATATATATATATATATATATATATATATATATATATATATATATATATATATATATATATATATATATATATATATATATATATATATATATATATATATATATATATAAATATTATATAACATTTCATTTTGAATAACTAACTATTTAATAATGTACTATATTACATTAAAAATATGTGGTTTGAAAGTTCACTTCTCTGCCGTTAAAATAAGAACATTTTAAAGTTATTACAGTCATGCGCGATGTACAACCCGACATTATCGTGCAGTAACACAAAGTCCTTGCTACAAAAACAACGTGTACGGTACGTGGTCAGCAACAATCTTGTCATTGTACCTGTGGGCCATAAGACCGTTTCAGTGAGGTTCATTATTCAGCCCGAAGTTTGACAGTTTGCCTTCTAACAAAATCCCGGTTCAGATCATGAAGAATCTACTTCGTAGCTTACTTATTTTTTAAATAGCAATGCGTAAACCTATATTCTGAGTCTGAGATAGAACTTCCTTCTATTATTAACCTGGAGATAAATCATAATCTCATCAGAGAACAGAATGGGCAGAGATTTTTCCGACGTCCAATTCACGTTTAGCAAAATAAAGCCGTGATTGTTGGTGTGTTGGAATCAATTGTGGGACGTTTGCTGGTCGATGGGTATTAAGTTCCCCTCTAGCAGTCTTCTCTTAATCATCCATTCGCTATCAGCCACCTTGAAGGCGTCACGGCGCAGCTGCTGCTGTTGCAAACCTGTGAGGTGGCAGTTCCGAAAAAAAAAAAAAGTACATTGAAATGGCTATCCTGTGACATCATTGCCCAATCTCTTTCTGATCCTGATCTCTGATCCTAGAATATTCATTAGACTACAGAAACCTTGGGTAAACATGAATGGCAAGAATTGCTCTTTCTGCGCCTCTAGAAGACCTCAAGACAATTATAGGAGAGAGTGAAAGAATATTTCAAAAGATTTTACCGTTCCATTGATCAGGTCTATAAGAAACCGGATGAGGAAACTGGATGAGAAAAATATGAAGGCAAGGAGGAAAATTCAAGTTACTAATTGTAAATTTTCTTTTATCTCCACCATTTGTATGGTGAAACTAAACTTTCCTTGGCTCCATTTGCCTTCGATTACTCTTCATTTCTACTCTTATAACGCGATTGGCAAGGTTACTACAATACTCTTAAGCTTCATTATTAAAAGTCGTCACAATACTTGAGAATTTGTCCTAAGAACAGCCAGGACTGAGGTAAATTGAAGATAATTTCCACAAATGACAAGAAATGGCCTACCTAATGATACAAAAAAATGAATATCTTGCTAGAATCAATTTAAAAAAAAAAAATAAAATAAAAAATTCTAGTTTTGAAATGTAAACATATAGTTAACAGCATGCAAAATCAACATATTTTTAAAAAATTAGCAGATAAACAATTACTTTTTATTCACTTATATATATATAATATAATATATATATATATATATATATATATAATTATATATAATTATATTAATTATATATATAATATATATATATAAATTATATAATCACGTAATGGGACAGTATGTGGAACGGTACGGCACTGTATTTTGTTATGGGTGTGAAAAAGACTAAGGTGGTGCAGTGCCCAATTTATTAGTAATAATAATAATAATTAATATATAATAATAATAATAATAATAATAAATAAAATAAAAATAATAATAATATAATAATAATTACTGTAAATAACATACATGCTCATCAGAACGCAAGGACTTTTCTTCATCTTCCTCTTCTTGTTCAACGGTTTCAGGCAAATAAATCGTCAATTTGGGGAATTTATGACCCTATTTTGGGGGGGAAAATGGAGAAAAAACACAATTGAAACAAAAATTGTCTTAAAACTTAAATTTACTTTTAATAAACATTATATATTATATTATATATATATATATATATATATATATATATATATATATATATTATATATATATATATATATATATATATATATATATATATATATATATATATATTATATTCATACTCTGGTTTTTCAAAGGCCAGAGGCCTACCAGTTTCCATCGGAGTTGAAGCCTGGTCAAATTAAAGATGGCCGACGTGACCTGATACACTGTGTTTTTTTTTAAAAGTGTGCAAGTCAAAGGAAGTTGGGAAAACTTATAAAGGGAGTGTGGTCCAGACTTTACCAGTAGAGTACATGTAAGAGTGAGCATAGCGGTTAAGTCTGGGGTCGGAGAGTTGGAACAGAAGAAAGGATGAGACTGTGTTAAAAGGCGTGTCGCACGAATCCTTCTCAAATGTAGGAGGTATTTGACGTGATAGTTCAGAAGAGCAGTGTTCCTTGTAATAGCGATAGTATAAAAACAGTGAGGCAACAATTCGACGGGAAGAAAGAGACTACAGAGAGTTAGTAAGAGCAAGGAATGAGTTGATAAGACGAAAAGCCATAGACTCCACCTTTTCAAGTATGAGATGTATGAGTGATACCACACCCAGATGTGTGAGGCATACTCCATACAATGGGCGAACAACACCTCTGTAAAAAACAAGCAACCTGGATGGAGTGAAAAAATTCTGAAGGCGCCTCAGAACACCCAACTTCTTAGAAGCTTGTTTAGAGGAGAACAATGTGAATCTTTCCAAGAAAAGATCACGAGAAAAAGAAACACCGAGAATATTAAGGAGAGATGAAGGTTTGAGTTGTGTGTTTTCGAAGAAGATGCAAGTTGTGTGGAAGATTGTGTCGAGTAAAAAGATGGAGGAATTGAGTTTTAGGAGCATTGAAAACGACCATGTTTTCTCTGCCCCAATTTGAAATGAAGATAGATCAGAGGTCAGTTGCTCCAAGGCAATCCTTCTTGCGTCTAATAAACTGCTGTTGGAGGGGCGTCTTTCAAATTGAAAGGAATAATGAAGGGTGGAATCATCGGCATAGGAGTGTATAGGAGACGAAGTAATAGAGAGAAGATCATTGATGAAAATTAGAAAAAGAGTTGGAGAAAGGACAGATCCTTGAGGAACACCATTTATAGATTTATAGGAGGAACGGTGGCCGTCTACAACAGCTGCTATAGAACGACCAGAAAGGAAATTAGATAGGAGGTCACAGAGAGAAGGATAGATTCCGAAAGAGGGAAGTTTGGAAATCAAAGCTTTGTGCCAGACTCTATCGAAAGCTTTCGATATGTCTAGCGCCACAGCGAAAGATTCACCGAAACCCCGAAGAGCGGAGGACCAAGAGTCAGAAAGTAGGGAAAGAAGATCACCAGTAGAACGTCCTTTACGAAAGCCATACTGGCGATCAGAGATAAGATTGGAAGAATTGAGATGTTTCCAAATCTTCCTGTTAAGGATAGATTCGAAAACTTTAGAAAGAACGGAGGTTAAAGAAATTGGACGATAGTTAGAGGGTTGAGAAGGGTCCCCCTTCTTCGGTACAGGTTGAATGAGAGCACGTTTCCAACAAGAAGGGAAGATCGAAGTAGAAAGGCAAAGACGAATAGTTTACCAAGGCAGGGTGCAAGCTCAGAAGCACAAGTTTTGAGAACCGCAGGAGGAATACCATCAGGACCATACGCCTTCTTAGTGTTAAGCTCAGAGAGAGCAGAAATGACATCTTTAGAAGAAATTACAATGTTAGGCATAAATGAGTTGGAGGGGGTTGTAGGAGGAGGAATAGCTCCGGAATCGTCCAAGGTAGAGTTAGAGGCAAAAGTTTGGGCGAAGAGTTCAGCTTTAGTAGAAGGTAAAATGGCAGTTGTGCCATCAGAAGAAGAGGGAAAATATGAGGTTCATTAAAAAGCAAAGTGTGGAAGGAATAGGACATTTTTTTACCTGCGAACACCTGACAAAGAAAACAGGATCGCAATGAAGAAGAATAACCTATTCGTTTGTTTCAGAATAGTCGCGCATCGCTCATAGTCATTCAATAGAACGGCGGAGGTTAAAAGCAGTCTTGGCATTCATTGACAGAATATGAATTAAATCAGAAATGAAATAATGATCAAGTCTAGCAAACTGTATGAGTTCAAGTGGTCTGACCTAGACTGAAGTGTCAATCCCTCTTCGTGCTATAGCGCGATGAAAGTATCCCTAGCGGATGGATAGCGCCCGACGATACATAGGCAGACGTTTAAACCAAGGCTAATAGTCGATTCAATATAACGCAATAATGGAATGCTATGCCTTCCAGCCAGTATGAGAGATCACTCATATAGACACACGATCGGATCACACTCCCACTGCAAAGGCAATAAATCATCCATGCGAAAATCGGAAGAATGTCGAGACGTAAGTCTGACCAAGTAAGCACACCCTCGAAGTGCACAGCCTCTCCAAGAAGAGCGAGAGACGTTTCTGACGGTATAGAAAATGAAAGTAGCAGATTCATGACGATTCTCGGAGTCTGACAGCGATACACATGAGGGAGATATGGTGATTCGGAGATGAAGTCATTCAGATAATAGGCTAGAAAGGAGCAGACGCGCTTAAGACATAAGGAGTGAGTAAACATAGAGAGGTCTTTTTTGAGCACTTTAAGACTCGGTAGGAATACGGATAGAATCAGAGTTGAATAACGTGTCTCTCAGATAATTTGATGGAGGAAACCAACGGAGGGACTTGAGTCAATCCTAGAGGCAAACGTAACCCAAATGGCGAGCGGAACTATTGTAAATATAACTCATCGATCTTCAGAGAAAGAGAAGAGGATCTAAAGAAGTTTGCGATTGAGCATTTATAACTGTGACTTTGGAATTACTATGTCAGCAGTAATCTAAGTGAGACATAATCTAGAACTGATAAGAGAGAGAGAAGTACACAGTATAGCAGGAGCATGCTTGTTAAATGAGATCTGAAACTTCTTTCCAGAGACACGAAGAATATAGAGAGAGATAGATACACAGAGTAGAAATGAAGGAATATGTAGACGCAGTAGGAGGCAGCACAAGTACACCGATCGATGCAGCAGAGAGATCGGATAGAATAAGGAGTGTATCACGATTAGTAGCCAAGTAGCAGTATCGATTTCTAGATCCAGCGGGAGAGAGAATTCAGTAGTAGTCAGAATATATATGAGAACTAGAGACGCGTGCATCGGGGCATAGCAGGAGGATCGACCGTCATGGCTTGCCACATCCTCGCATTCATTGGCAGGCGACTCATGGGTCGAGCAGGGAGTTGAGGGCATTCTTGGTATATCGTCACGACCCTCTAAGCATACTCCGAGCAGATGTTGGTTATTCAGACACACATTTGTATTGGTATACATTTAGGTACACAGATGAAGAGATAAGCTGCTACTCCGTATAAATCCACTCTATGTGGGTACATGTGAAGAATGTGGGTGCGAGTAAGGATAATGGAGCATAGACCTTCACGCTGAGTGAGCGCAGAACTCAGATGACCCCTGAGAAGGACAACGCAGTAATAAGGCAAGCAGAACCAGATATGCGGCAACGTGAGAGTAGATACATCGTGGAAATGTTTAAGCAAAGACCCGCCCCAATCCACAAAATCCAGCATGTAATACTATCAGACCCAAACGAATCGGGTTGAGATGTGCCATAGTAGATAGCAACTGATAGCCTTCTGAATCTATATATTACATCCTATTTCAATAATGGGCAGAACCCAAATGTCGTGTTTCAATATGTCCTAGTATTCAAATAAAACTCAATTCTACTACCATCGTACTTAACTCGAATAACTAAAATTCCTACCAAACTTTTAGACTACTATTTACTGAAGTAACCACTCACTAAAAACTTTAATATAATATAGTATGATTTACTTGGATAGAATACATTATTCTCTCTCTAATATTCATTCTTAAGAGGGTGTATGTTCATTGGTAGCTCGTAGTATCAGAAATCAGCCAACCGTCAATTCGCTAGTATCATGCTGCACATTTAAAAATGTTTTTGTCATTGGATAGTGTACAGAAACGTAGATTAAGGGAATGTGGTAAAAGAGCTTAGAGAAGATAGCAATACAGGGCTTTCAGAAAAAATCAGACCTCATCTCTCAAAAAAGGCATATCACAATCAATCTTATATTTCAGACGAGCTTTAGGAAGATAGCTTGATGATAGTAATATTATAATATGAAAGTTTCACCACATGTTCTATAAAAAAGAATCTCTGCCATCAACGATTGAGAGTTTTCTGGAATACTCGATCTTATATCAGTAGCATTACTGTCTTATAGTCGGTTCACACTCAGCAACGAGATGAAGTCTCGTTTAATTACTCTGAGTCAAATCCAGTCCTCTCTACCTTGATCTGTGACTATACAGACAGGAAACTTTATTCTACTAGTCACTTAGACCGAGCCCCAAGGGATTCAAAGCTCGCGGACCCCACAGACCTGCGTACTAACAAGACGAAAAAAACCGGTGTAATCTGCAAACGGTCATCAAAATTGGCACACATTTAGCTTTATTATCTTTTTTCATTTAAACTAGCCGATTACCTACTGAACATTTTCAGTGTTATATACGAACACTGTTGAGATACTATCAACGACTGAGATACCGTAGTGTTTTCTCATAGCAAGCAAACAGATTAACAACGTCCCATATCTATCAGACACACATTCTTAATATGAATGCTAAGGCAAGATACGACTTAGGAAAGGAAATGAAGAGTTCTCGGATTGTAGTAGATGTTCATCACTCTCATCGGTGTTCAAAAGCTATATATATTATAATTGAATTAAATCTACTCAAACTGCCTCTAACTCTAATATGATAATTTAGTTGCACTGTGTTTTTTAATACTTATACGACTAAAAAATTTTTTAAAAGAAACTACAGCTATAAAGTTTCTTATTTTTTGAGAGAGGTGAATAATATAGAGGAACTTCTCCATAATTTATTAGTAATGGATTATGTTTCGAGATTATAGCTTCTAAAAAATTTGACAAATTTCAAAAATCCTAAGTTTGGAGATTAACACTCTCTGCTCAAACGTAATCTTAGATAGACATTAATAGACATAATAGGTAGTAGAGACATAAATACACTATAGATAGATAGATAGAGCGTATTTTTTTTTAAATTATAATTTTTATAGAGATGTTAATATTAACAATACTTATACCTTTTTTATGGTAGTCATCAACTCCAAAAATCAACTTCGGACACTAAAAAACGAAGTATAGGGGCCTAGATGTGTACTTTTCCCATCCAGTTCATTCTTGTTTTATCTATACCTTTTTTACAGCCTCATCACATTACCAGCTGTGTATTAAGTATTCTCTCTTGATTGAAAAAAAATAGACAGGTATACACTGGCCACCTGAAATAATTAGATAAATATAGCATGAATGTACAAAATATTATATATAAACGTAATTATTTCTTCAAATAAGTTTATTTTCAATTAATATTTTCAACATAATTTCATTTTTTGTTTAATTATTGACCGCCTATTCTCTTAGATTGAAAATGTCTAAATATAGTCCAATGAAAATCGCGATATAGATGATTAGATGTTTACATATTTTGTTTAGATATATTCTCTTTATGTGGAGGAATGATCTACACGGACAGAATCCTTCCACCTAATATTTACTGTCTGTGTCAAGATGTTAAAATAAGAGCTTTTCGAGCCTATTCACATGATACATCTGTATCAAAGATATTCGCCCATATTGCTGAAGCTTGAATCTGTTCTTAGCACACTTGACTTTGAAAATAAGAAACATCAAATAGTTAGATGACTGTAAGGCTAATTAATGTGTACTTGCAAAGAAGTAGATACATAAGTTGTGACATACCATAACTACACAATATACGAGGCATCATCGATGTACTAATAATCACAGTAATCCGATCTGTGAATCCGATAAAAGCTTTAGATATCTTACATTTTTTTTTAAACCCTTCACTCTAGGGCTCTTACTTTAAGGAACGTATTGAATCACTATTTCGTGAATCAAATAAATATCATTTTTTTTTTAATTTGTCATCTTTTAAATCCTTTAATAAACTGTAATTTTATATATTACTATACTATTATACCTATTCTAGTTGACTACTATAGGTAGTCGCTCCTATTTATTGGCACTGTCCCCAATTTACTTTTCTGGTACGGGCTCAACGGAACCTGCCGGTTTGTGAATCTAGTACTGTACTATTAATCGCAGTTCTTATATGCAACGCGAATTAGTAGCTAGTATGTATTAACAGTAATTTGTAATTCTGTTTTTTTTTGGCCCCATATAATTATTATTTACATAAATATATATTTTTTTTTTATTTTTGTTTTTTTTTTTTTAGTTTAAAAAAAAATTTTTTTTTTTTTTGAAGAAAATACATATAATCATACATTAAAGTGAAATGTTGACTATTCTACTCCTAAAAAATAACATCTCAAATTAAATTTAATATCTAAGTGTTTTTTTAAGCTATATTTCCGTGTTTTTGACACTCTTACAAATTATTAGGAAACCTGGCGACAACAGTTCTAGCAAACCGAGGCCGCGCCAGGCAGGGGCCAACACCGCTTGGCACGTGTGGATACGCCCGCCGTGTTAGAGCCAGTGGGTCAAGGGCATCTCTATCCACCTAACACACTCGTCTAATAATGATATTAATGTAACACACATCCCACATTCCAGAGCCAATTGTTGCTAACCGCGTGAATTGGAAGTCGAAAACTCTGCCCCTCCATTATGATTCTACAATGCAGTGTACTATCTATTGAGGAGATCTTAGTAATCTTCTTTTCTCTCACGGTTTCTAATCAGATTTATATCCAAACGCAAATGGTCTATCCAGACACACAGTACTTGTGACGTGTCCCGAGACAAGGCATTTATAAATAATAGAAACTACGATATGTAACATTACCACTCGAGAATGTTGGATACAGGGATTATGACACTACATCGCATTACTCTGACTACAGTGTCTTCTACCTACACAGTAATGAATGTAATACACTGAATAGCAGTTCTATAAATGACATCAGTAGAAGTATAAAATGAGCTCATGTAATCTAGCACGTTTTGTAACTCTAGAGAGTTCACCGACTTGAGTTGTATGTTATTAGTAGAATCTTTTCGTGTTTTTCAGAGAGGATCGAATATAAATGAGAGGTTTTAACATTCGCCAAAAAGCCTAGTGATAAATACGTTAATAATGTTACTTATTAATAAGGCAGGGTGAACATATTAAAAACAATATTTTTAATGTAATATAAATTTAACAGTTATTTAAAATTAGTTAGTTTATGCAAAATGACTGATCACTCCTTAGCCTACCTTTATTGTTCTATATATAACGTAGCACATATATCATTAAGTTATATTCTATTTATACTATAATCATACTTATTATTCACTATTATATTTTATATTAATTTATTCACCACATGCCCCACGGTCAAGGCAAAATTTCAATGAGGAGGGGGCCCCGTGGAGGGACTTCAATGAGAGTGGAAGCTCTTAAAGTTAGCCCAGGACTCTGTTGCACGAATTACTCTAATGAGGATAAGTACGGGATGCATTGAGGTAAAGGAGAGGCTTAAACGAATTCTAGTTTAGAATCGCCGCGAACAAGTAAGGAGATAGTTTTGTCGAGGATCATACCCGAATAATCTATAGTTGATCTACGAGATGCAGGTAATTCTTAAGTGGATCTACGATTTAGTACGTCTGATGGTGAGTGAAGAAATGTGAAGAGAGGGATTACATGTAGCGGACGCACCTAGACTTAATGTTGTATAGCTATCAATAAAAAAAGATCAAGTAATTGCAAAGCCTTGCAAAATATCAGCTAGAGATTAAATTTCACGGATTAAGAGCATGAAAAGCTAAATGAGCCACAAGAGCTTCCGTTCATTGGCTATTAGTATGCCAATAGATTTATATCAGAAGAAAGTATCTCTTGAATTATCATGAATAGAAGGAGTCCCAGATGCTCCCAATCGTCATACTTGTGCATAAAGATAGAATAGTGCCCCAGATGAACGAGAGACGGAGATAGTTATCTTTTACATTTTTAATTAGTATGAAAGATGAAACGTGAGTCGCTCTGAATCCATTGATCTTATTCATTTCTAAGCAGAACTTCAAACATAAGAACGTCTAAACAAGAAGTTCACTTATATGCAGAAAGCCGCTGTGTCAGCACCTATATGCTGGTATTTAATGTGCTTTATCACAATCAAGTTTACGGATTAGAATTGTTTAATACACAAAGAATTGTATATAATAATTAATACGACTCATCAGAGTTGAGTCCAGAGGATATTATAGGAATGACTTCGACGATTATAATTGTGAGTTAGAAAATTGTAGACAAAGAAGATGTAGAATGTTGAAACGGTTGAGGTCTTTAGAACGATTGTTAGATAAACTTTCAACAAAAAGGCTATATTTGCTGATTGCTGACCACACATGTAGCGAAAGAATACCATATAATCACGAAGAAAATCATTATAGCATAGATCATAAGTACTGATAGAGAGACGGCCACTCCTGTAGTCAAGACAAAAAGGGAGCAAGATTATTAGATCGTACGTAAAAACCTCTACCAAGAGAAGGATGATTATGTATGTACGTCAGCAATATATTGAGTGTCAACAGAATGTGCTATTTTTGGTCATATGAAGAAAGCTCGTGAATTGAAAGTTATTGAAATAATCGTAGTGGGGAGGGTATAATATACGTGAAGAGCCTGCGTAGATATAGCACTAGTCTTATATGTTTGTATACCAAAATGGTAAGTGAAGATTGTTTGTCACAACTAGTATGGAGATATATTGCTTACACCAGCGCATTAGAAGATTGAAAAGACTTAAGAGTTCAGAGAAGAAAACGGTGGAGACTAGAGCTATTCTAGATAAATGCAGCTAGACTAACAAGCGTATCCTCTAAAGTGCATAGGGCCGAGAGACACGAGCGAATGCAGTGTGCAGA
Source organism: Armadillidium nasatum (assembly GCA_009176605.1). NCBI lineage: Eukaryota > Metazoa > Arthropoda > Malacostraca > Isopoda > Armadillidiidae > Armadillidium > Armadillidium nasatum. The sequence goes on from SEYY01017023.1 coordinate 13,637, forward strand.
ATCCGTTCCAGTCAATACAAGTCTCCCATTAGATGATTGTTAAGCTGCACACCCAAGACTGAGGCACTCGAACTATAAACCTATATGCAGCATAGGAATAACACTTCCATGATCACGTGGAAAGATGAGCAGTATGCTTAACTGCTGAGCTACTCTACACGTTCATTCCTTTCGTCACCTGTCGAGAACGTTGTAATAACCACACTAACTGTGATCTGGAGAGAAGAAAAAAGAGACTCACAAAATTGAGGTAGTCATTTATGAGCTAGAGGAATCTCAATCTTATCAGAAGCGTTATATTGCTACGGTATGTTTCCAGTAACACACCATTATCCCTTATCATGGGTATTCCAACTTTACTATTGACACTGCCACAATATTGAATGCACTAGAAAGATGATCGAAGAGTCGAGTATAAGAATAAGAGTCTACGAGAATTGTACGGCAATTTCAGCATTCCCAAATTCTAGTGAAAAAATCGAGAGGTCATCTGTGAGGCATTTGCCCACAATAGAGGCGATAAAAAGAAAAAAGAAAAGAAAAAAAGAGGAATTACAGCAAAACTAATGTGATAATAGCAAAAAAAATGTTCATCGGCTGTATTTAATCTACAACAACTAACAAAGCACATCTAAGATCATTAAATTCCTTGACAGAAAATTATTTTCTCCTGGTTACCAATGACATTCTTAATCTAGAAAAAGTAATCTTCAATCATATTTCCTTTTACCTATCTGAAAGTATGAAAAATTCCCTTACTAAAGGTCCAAATTTTGGACTGATACCTTATAAACCAAATATATGCAAATTTCTATTTCCTTTTGAAAAGTTGCTAAAACACCTTAAGAACTCCCCCTGATGAAAAGGAAAATCACATTTTTAATGTGCTAAAAAACTTAGCTTTTCGGATATTTTCGTAATTTAAATCCTAAAAAAAATTGATGTAATATGCATTGAAAACTGATTATAGAAATATTTAAAAGAACTTTCTTCTAATAAAAATCTGTTGATAATTTAGACCAGATAAAGGAGTTGGTATTGTTATTATGAATAGAATTAACTCACTGTATATTAATAAGACACTTGAACTTCTCTTTGATGCAAAAAAAATTTAGTATTATGCCTAATAATTATATAATAACTAAATTCAATCTAGTCAAGGACAAACTAAATAGATCACTTAGAAAATTAGAGAACAATAGTATGATATATCAGGATGTCCACAAATCTCTTTACTTGTCGGGTGCCAAACCTAGAATTCTTTAAGCCTTCCTAAAATACATGTCCCGATACTAAAATATTGGCAAGATTATATATATATATATATATATATATATATATATATATATATATATATATATATATATATATATATATATATATATATATATATATATATATATATATATATATATATATATCCTCTAGTGGAAAAGGAAAAGATGTACAAGAAATCCACTAAAGTTGTGGGGTTCTAATTACAAAGTCAATTAAATGAGTTTGAACATGATCAAATGAATGCTATTTTAAAGTATTCATCATTGGGAGTGGGAAAAATAGAAGAAGGGAAGTGTGCTTTGAACATTACATGTAAGAATAAACATTGAAGTTAAATTTGGGGTCAAAGAGTTTGGGCAGAGAATGGACAAAACTGGGAATATAAAAGAGTTACATAAGATCTCCTCAAAGGATGTACATGATTTGAAATTTGGGTGAACATTGTCTATTATTATAGTGATTAGAGACTAGATTAGTGATTAGAGATTGGAATTTTACCAGGGGGCCGGGTCTCCCAAATTTGGCCCGTGCTGGGGCCGGGGCTGAGGTTCTGGCCAGGGTTTCCTAAAATTTGTAAAGAGGTCAAAAACACTGAAATTTAGCTTAAAAAAATTTAGATATAAATTTAATTGAGGTTTATTTAATTATAAGGAAGGAGTAGAATAGAAATCCAACATTCACTTAAATTAATGATTATATGTATTTTCTCAAAAAAAAAAAAATAAAATAAAAAAAAAAAAAAAAAAAAAAAAAAAATAATATATATATATATATATATATATATATATATATTATATATATAATATATATATATATTATATATATATATATATATATATATATATATATATATATATATATATATATATATATATATAATATATATAAAATTATAAAGGTTTTTTATAATAAAGGTTTAAAAAAGTACAAAATTTAAAAAAAATATATTTTTTTTGATTCACAATAGTTTTTTTTCAAATAGGTTTTTTACTTAAGTAAGACCCTAATGTAAAGTTTAAAAAAATGTAAGATATAAAATTATCAATATATCCTGTATTTATAGATATCATTGTCATTTAATTGTTATGTATCAAACTTGTATCATTTTGCTACATTATTTCGAAATTTTTATTTTGTTTATATTTTCAGTCAATATGGCTAAAAGATCAGCTTCAGCAATATGGGAGTACTTTACAATGTTTCAGGATAGGCTCGAAATAGCTAAATGTAACATCTGCAGTCAGGAAATTGGAAGAGGATCTCCGGGTGCCCCAAGGAAAACTTTTTCAACCAAATATTTATGGGGATCTAAAATCAAAACACAAAGATGAACATTCACTAGCAGAAAAGGAGCGGTCAAAAGAAACAGAAAAAAGAAAAAGAAAATATTGAAAAAAAATGAAAAAAATCGTAATTTTCTTATATTTTGTTTGAAATTTTTTTATTATTATTTGACTGATTGAGCTGAAATTTTCAGGGTATATGCATTTTTTCTCAAAACAGAGGTCAAACCACTGGTCAACATGAGCTGAAAATTTAACTGAATAACATTAGCCCCAATTTCTTTCATTAGTGAGAAAGATTTTTGATATGACCTCCAGAAAAAAAGTTATAAGTACTTGAAAAAACATTTGCAAAAATCGTACCAATCCCTCCGGAGGAAAAAATTATTTAAAAAAAAAAAATCGCTACCTACTAATTTTTTTATTTTTGGATATTGTTTAGAGGAGGGACAGGGCTACAACCTATTTAGTGCATTATTAAATGCACTAAGGAGTTACGTTTGAAGCGAGATATAATCTCTCAAACTTTAGGAATTTTTGAAATTTGGTCAAAAATGGACCTTTGTTTGAGAGGCTATAATCTCGAAACCAACGAATCCATCGAATAAAGTATGGAGAAGAATATTGTAGCCCCTTTCCTCATATATTCACCCACCAAAAATAAGAAATTTTATAGCTGTAGTTTTTTTTTTTTAAAAAATTTTTAGTCCGAAAAGGTTATTTAAAAAAAAATATAAAATTTCAATAGTTGGTCAGTTTTGGGCTTATAACATTTTTTCTATAACTCTGGGAACTAAAAGATTGTTAGAAGCTTTTGTAGCCCATAGAATTATGAATATACAATCCAAATTTCAGGTCATTCCAAAAAGTGGTTTGGCCCCACCATTCATTTGAAAAGGGTAAAATTTCCAGAAAAACCTTTTAACAGTAATAGACTCAGAAAAACACTAGAAATGGACTTTTTCAGCGAGAAAAAAGCTATATACACTGAAAATTTCAGGAGAATCGGCTGAAAGTTTAAAAAAAAAAATAAGTATAATTTGCCATTTTAATCCTGGCAGGAAAACCCCGGTTTTTCCTGATTTGTAGCCGGGGTTCGGGACTGGGGTCCCGGTCGGTCAATAATAGTGATAATACAAGGGGAGTAAATGCCTCGATGTCATCAGAGATAGAGAAAGAAGAATTGATACAGTGAAAAGAGACTCCATCTGTGTGAGTGGAACCACTTAAGATATACATACTTGATATAAAGATGAATAAAGACCAGAAAACGCAACTGAGTTGATGGGAAGAAATTCTTTTTTTAAAAATTGTTGCAGAACTCAATTTATAATATTACTATTACAATAAAGTTCTTCCAAACTCTCTAATTAATTATATACCTTCTCCTTTGATGAGAGCTTTTGCAACTTTTTTTTTTTATTTCTGCCTGAGTGACCTGTCTTTTCAGTTATTCTTATTCTTTTATGTACAAAAAGTCTGAAACACAATTCATTAATCTCTTTCTCTCACTTCCAATGACAAACATTTTTAAGTGCAGTGTATCAAGTGATATTATATATATATATATATATATATATATATATATATATATATATATATATATATATATATATATATATATATATATATATATATATATATATATATATATATATATATATATATATATATATGGACATAACCCACGAGTATATGGTTTAGACTATTCCGTTTCACTCCGTTGCCCTTTGGTTCGTTCCTTTTCGCGTTTCACCTTCTCAGGGGGTTCTCTAGCGTACCCCCGCCTCACACTGGAGTGTCTATGCTCCAAATACCTCTCCACCCCAATTCTTCACATGTTCCCACATTTTACATGCACTTACTCTTACATTACCTAAAACAAAACAAAATAAAATGGCGAAACCAACAGCTGCCTCGGAGATGCTTAGAGGGGCGGCATCCAAAGAATGCCCCTCAACCTCCACCCCTCACCCCATCATCACTTGGGAGTTGGCGGCCTCCGATGATGGGGATGGTGCCGCCATGACCCGGCGTCCGGCTTGCCCCGATGCACGGTCTTCTTTTTTCATTAATTTCTGCAACATTTGCGGTCTTTTTTCTAATTTCCCCTTTGTCGAACACCATCTCTCTTTTTCTAAACCTCATCTCTTATTCTTAACCGAAACTCAGGTGCTTGAGTGTGCTGACAGCAAACCTTATTCTGTTACCTTATACTGTCTCTATCCTCAATTTTCAGCCAAAGGCGGTTGTTGCGCATATGTGCGCAACGATGTTATTTGCTCTCGTGTCTCTGATTTGGAGTCTCATGAATTTTCTACCTTATGGCTTAAGCTCTCTTGCAATTCTACTACTAAATTTATTTGTTCTGTCTATTTATCTCCTAATTCTACTGACTATAAAAAATTCTTCGACTATTTAAACTCCAAAATAGAGCACATTCTATCCTCTTCTCCTTTCTCTGAAATCATCATTTTAGGTGATTTCAATGTTCACCACCGCCAATGGCTTTCCTCTAGTTCTCAATCTCCAGCCGGTGAACTCGCCTTCAACTTTTCTATCCAGAACAACCTTGAGCAGTTGGTGCAACTCCCTACCCGTATCCCTGACCGTCTTGGTGATGAACCCAACATACTTGATCTTTTCTTAACCTCTAATCCTTCTCCTTATAATGTTAAACTCTTTCCTCCTCTGGGTTCATCCGATCACCTTCTTATCTCCGTATCTTGTTCTGTCTCTTCAAGTCTTCCGCAAGAACGGCCCCCGCCTTCGGCGAGGAGACGTCTGTGGCACTTCGGTGCTGCTAACTGGTCAGACTTGCGGTTGTACTTCTCTGATTTCCCATGGAATGATTATTGCTTTCGTGGGAGGGGTCCCTCGGAATGTGCCGAGCGTATAACCGAGGTGATTCTCTCTGGCATGGAAGCATACATTCCATATTCTTTCCCTTCTACTAAACCTAACAAACCTTGGTTTAACTCTGCTTGTTCTCGCGCTATCCGCCGCAGGGATACTGCCTTCAGAGATTACCGTCGTCTTCAAACTCCTGAAACTCATGCTACTTATATTTCATCCCGGAATCGTGCAAAATCTATTCTTCGAGATACCAAAAACTCTTTTCTCCGCCGCAAATGCAATAATCTTTCTGGTTCTTCTTCATCTCGTCCTTTCTGGCATTTCGCAAAAAATGTCAACTCTAACTTTGCTTCTTCCTCTTTCCCTCCTCTAGTCTCTTCTGATGGCACAACTGCCATTTTACCTTCTACTAAAGCTGAACTCTTCGCCCAAACTTTTGCCTCTAACTCTACCTTGGACGATTCCGGAGCTATTCCTCCTCCTACAACCCCCTCCAACTCATTTATGCCTAACATTGTAATTTCTTCTAAAGATGTCATTTCTGCTCTCTCTGAGCTTAACACTAAGAAGGCGTATGGTCCTGATGGTATTCCTCCTGCGGTTCTCAAAACTTGTGCTTCTGAGCTTGCACCCTGCCTTGGTAAACTATTTCGTCTTTGCCTTTCTACTTCGATCTTCCCTTCTTGTTGGAAACGTGCTCTCATTCAACCTGTACCGAAGAAGGGGGACCCTTCTCAACCCTCTAACTATCGTCCAATTTCTTTAACCTCCGTTCTTTCTAAAGTTTTCGAATCTATCCTTAACAGGAAGATTTGGAAACATCTCAATTCTTCCAATCTTATCTCTGATCGCCAGTATGGCTTTCGTAAAGGACGTTCTACTGGTGATCTTCTTTCCCTACTTTCTGACTCTTGGTCCTCCGCTCTTCGGGGTTTCGGTGAATCTTTCGCTGTGGCGCTAGACATATCGAAAGCTTTCGATAGAGTCTGGCACAAAGCTTTGATTTCCAAACTTCCCTCTTTCGGAATCTATCCTTCTCTCTGTGACCTCC
>SEYY01017024.1:12500-15295 GCA_009176605.1 Armadillidium nasatum
TTTTTTTTTTTTTTTTTCATTTCTTTTTTTTATTATTCATTTTTCTTTTATTTTTTTGTTGTAATTTTAGGTTTTTAATGTATTCAGAAAAATATAATAAAGAATAATTTTAATGCATATTACAACCCCTTATACAAAGAATTATTTAAGAATTATAGCTTTTTTCCCATAATTAAAAATTAATAAAATTTGACATATATATTATATATATATATATTATATATATATATATATATATATATATATATATATATATATATATATATATATATATATATATATATATATATATATATATATATATGTATATGTGTGTGTGTGTGTGTGTGTGTGTGTGTGTGTGTGTGTGTGTGTGATGTACCTCTGGTGGGCAAAGGCTTGCTAACTTCCACCAAAGTTTGGATAATACCGGAATGACATCTCCCGATACACGATGCTTGAAAGTGTGCAATCAAAGAACGCTAGGAAAACAGATAAAGGGAGTGTGTTCCAGATTTTACCAGTAGAGTACACGTGAGATTGAGCATAGTGGTTACGTCTGGGATCAGAGAGTTGGAAAGAAAAAGGATGAGACTGCGTAGAAAGACTTGTCGGATGAGCCCTTCTTAATGGAGCAGGTATGCGACATGAGATTTCAGAAGAGCAGTTTCCATTGTAATAGCGATATTATAGAGCGAGTAACGCAACAATTCGACTGGCAGAAAGAGATTGGAGAGAATTGTGAGAGTGAGAGAGTTGATAATACAAAAGCCCTATGTGTGTATGAGTGAAACCATCCCAGATGCGTGAAGCGAACTCATACAGGGACATACAACACAGCTATAAAGAGAAAGCAACTTAGATGGCGTGAAGAAATGCTGAGGGCACCTCAGGAAACCTAATCTCTTAGTAGCTTGTTTAGAAAGAGAAGTAATGTAAGTCTTCCTAGAAAGAACACAAAAGAAAGAATACCATGAATTTTAAAGACATGAATGTTTGAGTTGTGTGTTTTCGAACAATATATCTTAGTTGTGTGGAAGGTAGTGTCGAGAAGAGCGAGGGAGTTTTTTAGGCATTGAAAAATTTTTTTTTTTGTCAAAATGTCAAAATTTGTAAAAAGAGAATGATCGGAGATTAGTTGCTCCAGAAAAATCATTCTAGCGTCAGCTAACTGTTGCTGGGAGTGGCGTGTCTCAAACTGAAAGGACTAACAAAGAATGGAGTCATCAGCATAGGAGTGGATAAGTGATGAAGTAAAAGAGAGAAGGTAATGAATGAAAAATAGTAATATTTTTGGAGATGGGGCAGAACCATGAGATACAACACAATAAATAGATTTAAAATATGAGCGGTGGCCGTCTACAAGAGCAGCTATAGAACGACCGGAAAGAAAATCGGAGAGAAGACTACTGAAAGAAGGATAGATTCCGAAAGATGGATGTTTAGAAATCAAAGCTTTGGGACATTCTCTATTGAAAGCTTTCGATATGTCCAGCGCGACAGCAAAAGATTCACCGAAATGTCAAAGAGTGAGGACCAAGAGCCAGAGAGAAGAAAAAGATCACCAGTAGAGCGTTTTTAACGAAAACTGTATCGGTGATCAGAGATAAGATTAGAAGAATTGAGATGCTTCCATATCTTCATGGTAAGGACACTTTCGAAAACTTTAGAAAAAGCAAAGGTTAAAGAAGTGAAACTACAGTTTCAGTGTTGAGAGGAGGGGTCTCCCTTCTTCAGCACAGGCTGAATGAGAGCACGTTTCCAGCATGAATGGAAAGTTGAAGTAAAAAGAAGGAGACAAATTACTTTTCCAAGGCAGGGTGCAAGAATCAGAAGCGCAAGTTCTTAGAACCACAGGAGGAATGCCATCAGGACATCACACCATAGTGTTAAGAGCAGAAATGACGTCTTTAGAAAAAATTACAATTTTAGGCATAATAATTGGGAGTGGGTTGAAGGAGGAGGAAAGGTTCAGGTACCGTCTACGGTAGAATTAGATGCAAAAGTTTGAGTGAAGAGTTCAGCTTTATAAGAAGGCAAAACGGCCGTTGTGCCGTCAGAAGATACAAGGGGAGGGAAAGATGAAGAAGGAAACTTAGAGTTGATATTATTTTTTTTTTTTTTGAAAAAAGCCAGAAAGGGCCAGAAAAAGAGAAACTAGAATGATTATTGCTTTTTCTACGGAGAAAAGAGTTTTTAGTCTTGCGGAAGATTTTGTTTTGCACAATTCCGGTATGAAATATAAGTTGGGTGAGTTTTCTGGAGTTTGAAGACGACGGTAATCTCTGAAGGCAGCATCTTACTGGCGAAAAGCAAGAGAACAACAAGCAGAGTTAAACAATGGTTTGTTAGGTTTAGTAGAAGGGAAAGAATATGGAATGTATGCTTTCATGCCAGATAATCACCTTGGTAATGCACTCTGCACACTCCGAGGGAACCCTCCATGGAAGCAATAATTATTCCACGAGAAATCAAAGAAGCATGACCGCAAGGTCGACAAGCTTGCAGCACTGAAATTCCACAAACGTTCCCCTGCTCTAGCAGGGGGTCTTTCTTGCGAAAGACTTGAAAAAATAGTGGAGGATACCGAAATGAGAAGGTGATAAGATAAGCCCAGAGGTTGATAGTGTTTAACAGCATAAGGAGAAGGATTAGAAGTTAGGAAAAGGCTTAGAATGTTGGTTTCATATCCAAGACGACAAGGATACGAGTAGGGAGCTTCACCAACTGCTCAAAATCGTTTTGAATAGAAATGGAAGGTACGTTCACCGCTGTATCATGAGAGGTAGAAGAAAGCCAATGACGGTGGTGAACTT
>SEYY01017025.1:0-10342 GCA_009176605.1 Armadillidium nasatum
GTATTCATCAATAGATTCCTGAGGGAGTTGCTTACGAGTCATGAGAGAGTGTCGAGCAACAACATCACTAGGTGGTTTCACAAATATAGAGGTCAAGGACTGGAGAGCGGCCTCGTAAGTACGACACTCAGAAATCAGTTCGAAGTTGTTAGGAGATAATGATCCAGCCAGTACACCCAAAGACAAGTCCTGAGAATCCTCGGGTAATGCAGAAATATATTGAGTGAGTACGAACTTCCAGTGCTTGAAGACTCTGGGAGCATCTTGCGACGTAGGTTGAATGTCCAGCGTAAGGGGACGCAAAATCCTTCCAACGGCATCCATATCCCCGTAGAAGTATTCAGAAATAAAATTGTGGGGCAATGACAACTAAGAGGAAGTCAGGCTTTTATTTCTGAAGACGTGAGGTTACGAGGTTATGGGGTAACGATCCCAGGAGAGGTCCAAGAGAATGATATCTTCATCGGAGAGTTTAGCGAGAATAATCCAAACTCCAAAAACGCAGCCTTTTATATTACAAATCTGTGTTCGTATGTTCGTTTAGCTGGTTGGTTGATTCCGTATAAAACACCTCAATATATATATATACATATATATATATATATATATATATATATATATATATATATATATATATATATATATATATAATATATATATATATATATATATATAATATATATATATATATATATTAATGTGGTACAGTTGCTAAGTGTTGGATATATGTATATCTGTATATTAACGTAGTCCAATAGTAGAGTTTAAGAGTGTTGTTCAAGAGATGGTTTACTTTTCTCATAAAAAAGCAATCACAGCCTTTTTTATCCGAAAATATTCATTGGCACTGAGATCCGCCAATGAAAGATGATCGACGACGTTTGTAGGGAGTTGAGAGAGAGCTTGGAAATAGCACAAAACACAAAACAATCACTTCTATCCGAAGTGGAATTGAACTTCCAATATTCTGAACCAAATTGGGACAGAAGTTCTAGAAAACACTGATTGCCTTATAATCAGAAGCTGGAGATAAAAGCTCTGTTTCTTTACATCTAGGAAAACTCCTGCTGGTTCTGTACTTAAAGCCATTTTGGCAAACGATGATGTCCAAAGTGTTTTATTGTTCACCAGACTACGCAGTTGATATTGATATTATCGGACTCCAATGCTTAGCTTCGTTAACGACAGGAATGCAAAATATACAGTTACTTCGGGTATAAGGCTTTTCACTGTGTGAAGCTCGCCTATTCCAATTACTTCTGATTATTATTATTCGGTCGATATATCGAAATGATTAATCGAAGATTTTCAGCTTAAATTTAAAATTTTCACGCTCTTCCCTGGGCCTTTTTTAGGGTCTAACGATATATCGAACGATATATCGATCGAAATATCGAAGATTTGAGCTTGAGCTTCTGGTTCCCACGCTGTTTCCGGGCCTTTTGAGGGGAATTTAAAAAAAAAGAAAAAAAGAAAAAATATACTCTAAAAAAATAAAAAAAACAAAAAAATATACCCTTCCCCCCAAAAAAACAAACAAACAACACTCCCCCCCCCAAAAAAAAACCTCCAGCAACGCAAAACATAGAAACACCAAATTCAAAGACACAAATCAAAAACACCAATCTCGGACACAAAAACAGCATACTCAATCACATAAACATAAAATTCACTTAATTATCACGATCACAGATTACAAAAACACCAAATTCAAAGACACAAATTACAAAAACACTTAACTCCGGAAGCACAAAACACAGAAACACCAAACTCAAGCGCATAAAGCACAAAATTCACTTAATTTCTCCTTCACAGGTCACAAAAACACCAACCTCGACCACAAAAAGCTCAAAATCCACGTAATTCCAGTAGAACAAAGCACAAAAACATAAAATTCAAAGACACAATTCACAAGAACACTTAATTCCATTATTATAAAGCACATAAACACCAATTTCAAGTACATATACTCAAAATTCACTTAATTTCGACATCACAAATATTTCCTTAATTTCAGCAGCACAAAATGTAAAAACATCGAATTCAAAGACACAAGCCACAAAAATATTTAACTCCATCATCAAAAGCCAAAAAAACAACAAAATCAATCACATAAAAAGCAAAATTCGCTTAACTTCGTCATCACAAAACACAAAAACACCAAACTTAATCACATAAAACTCAAAATTCACTTAATTTCAGGGACGGTTTTAACATTTTTTCAGACCATTTTTTATGGAGATGAGAAGAGAACGAATTTTATGGGTAAACATTAATGCATATATTTAGAGACTATGTTTTTTTTTTTATAGGGGATCAAACCCCCCTCTATAACCATTTTCACTTTTTTCACTAAATCCTTAATAAAATATAAAATATGTTATGTTTTTTTTTCCTTTTTCTTTTAAAGATTTGAAAAAATATGTAGGAATCAAATGAACACATGATTTTAATAATAGGTGATGGCTTAGATGGTTTAATCCTGCCCAAAATCATCAGAAATTTTTAAATTTTCATTTTTTAAAATTTTTTTAACTTCAAATGAATATCTAAATGTGATCCGCAATTTTTTTTATCAGATAGATGTATTTATTTTCCTCTAACTGACTCTAATTCAATAAAAAAGTTTGAAAATAATAGTTGTCGTTTTTTTTTTTTTGGCAAATTTTTATCTCTGAAAAGTGCTGTTTCAAGAAAATCCCATAAACGTAAGACTCACAATGTTATTTATAAAGTACATTTCACGTTTAAATGGTCATATCTCAGTAACCATTTGGAGTTATGAAAAAATAATTACATATTTGGAATCTGCTTATTATTTCCTATAAAAAATATACAAAAAAGGTTATAAATTTATACAAAATATTTTTTTTTTTTGAAGTTGCCTTATATCGCCAAACTCAAGGTCATTCGACAAGTGTCACTTGAAAAGTCTTTTTCTCAGGAACCGCTTGGAATTACGAAAAACTAATTAATGATTTGGAATCAGCATATATTTTACTAAAGAACTGAAGAAAAAAAATTTACCCCCAAAAGTTAGTGTCCTTCTTTCGGGGGTCCCACTTTGAGATTTTTTGAGTGGATATTTCTCAGTAACTATTTCGAATTATGGAAAAATAATTTCATATCTGGACTCTACGTATTGTTTTCTATAAAACTGTAGCAAAGCAATAAAATTTTAAAAATTAAAAAAAAAAAAAAATTCTTTTGACAGTGATTTGCCGACAATTTGAAGATCATTGACAGGTGTCACTTGAAAAGTCTTTTTCTCAGAAACCGTTCGAAACTATAAAAAAAACTACATACAGATTTGAAATCAGCATAGATTTTACTATAAAATTGATGAAAAAAAAAATAAAAATATTTTCCACCAAAAGTTGGGGTCTTTCCATAGGTGGGTCTCCCTTTGAGATTTTTTTGAGTGGTCATATTTCAGTAACCATTTGGAATTATGAAAAACTAATTACATATTTCGAATCAAGAGAAGATTTGCTATAAGAATTTTACAAAAAAGTTAATGACTCTAGACCCCAAAACGTCAAGCTCAACTACATAAAACACAAAATTCACTTAATTTCACAAGCACAGATCTCAAAAACGACAAGCTCAGCCACATAAAACTCAAAATTCACTTAATTTCATCAGGACAAGCCAAAAAAACATCTAATTCAAAGACAAGTCACAAAAACATTTAATTTCAGCATCACAAAACAGAAACACCAGAATCTGGTACATAAAACACAAAATTCACTTAATTTCATCAACACAGATTACAAAAAACACCAAATTCAAATATATAAATCACAAAAATACTTAACTCCATCAGGACAGAGCACAGAAACACCAAAATCTAAAGCAATAAAACACAAAATTCTTTTAATTTCATTAGCATAGATCACAAAAACGCCAAGCTCAAGAACATAAAACACAAAATTCACTTAATTTCATCAGCACAACCCACAAAAACATCAAATTTTTTAAGACGAAATTCACAAAAGCACTTAACTCCATCATCACAAAACACCAAACTGAATCACATTAAAAACAAACTTCACTTAATTTCAGCAGCACATCAAAATAACTCCCAATTCAATAACATAAAATACAAAATTCACTTAATTTCATCATTGCAAAACAGAGAAACACCAAACTGAAGTACATAAAACACAAAATCCAATAAACTCCATTATCACAAAACACAAAATCACCAATATCAATCACCGAAGACACAAAAACGCTTAACTTCATCATCACAAAGCACAAAAACACCAAAATCAAACACATAGAACACAAAATTCTCTTAATTTCATCTGCACAGATCATAAAAACTCAAATCTCAACTACAGAAAACACAAAAATTCACTTAATTTCCGGGAAATGAAAGTTTAGAAGAGTTTCAGGGATTTTAAACAGAATACAAGTGAGAGAATATAACGATAGCTAAACGGATTAGATCTGCTACCTTTTTTGAAATCCTCTGAACATATGCGCGCTTCCAGCACAGAAGCAAAGTATTAGTATTAAGGCAAAAACAGTAGAGTGAAACGAGGACAGCCTCTATCACAGACGCAGACTCCCTCAAATTTCGAGGAGTAATGAAATCCATAGATCTCAGGATCTCCTCTACCCAATCATGAGATTACAGGTTGAAACATAGAATACCTGATGGAATCGTCCTGAGTGGAATTAGATGAAGAAAAGAGGTTTTTAGGGTTAGCTACAGTACTGTCATAACAAATGTCAGCGGAAAGGCAGATTTACAGAAGTTATTAGAGAATATTTTGGTAAGAGGTCAGAAAATTTTATCAGTAGTAGGAAAAAAGGTTACTCAAAGTTTGATTTAACCATAAATAAAAGGATTCGAATTCGAATTCAATCCCGAATTTTCAAATCCGAATCCAGATGAATTTTGAATTTCTTGAATCTGAATCCGAATCCGAATCGAATCCGAATCCTCCTAATTTTTGGATTTCTCGAATCCGAATCCGAATCCGAATCCGAATGGAATCCGAATCCAGCCAAATTTGCAATTCTAGAATCCGAATCCGTGAATAAACATTACATATATATATATATATATATATATATATATATATATATATATATATATATATATATATATATATATATATATATATATATATATATATATATATATATATATATATATATATATATATATATATATATATATATATATATATATATATATATATATATATATATATAAGTGCATGTGCGACACGCCTTTCCACACAGTTTCATTCTTTCTCTGTCCAACTATCTTACCTCAGACTTAACCCTTATGCTTTATCTTATATGAACTTTACTAGTTAAGTCTGGAATACAATCCCTTCATCTATTTTCATAACTTCCTATAACAGCCACTCCTTCAAACGTAGTGTTTCGGAACAAGTCGGCCATTAAATTGATCAGATTTCTGTTTTTTTCTCTAATTCTGGTGGAAAATTTTAGTAGGCCATAAGTTTTCTATTCAGAGATGAATATATATATATATATATATATATATATATATATATATATATATATATATATATATATATATATATATATATATATATATATATATATATATATATATATATATATATATATATATATATATATATATATATATATATATATATATATATATATATATATATATATATATATATTACCATTCACCTCTCCCACTTTCGTGGGGTGGTGCCCGTCACAGTTCGCTCACATACACACATCCACTCTCTATCTCCCCTCCCCTCTCACCACTGCCCTCCATCTCACTCTGTCCTCACGCGACTCTCCTACCTTCGTCCACATTCAAACCTCTCCCCCCAATATCTCCCTCACCCCATCCATCCACCTCCACCTTGGCCTTCCCTTCTCCCTTCCTCCCTCTATCTCGGATCTCCTCACTCTACTCACCATCCTATTCTCATCCATTCTACACATATACCCAAAACATCTTAATACTCCCTCTTCCGCTCTGCGCACTACTCCCCTCTTCCTCTACACATCTCCCTTATTCTTTCGTTTCTGATTCTATCTACCCTCCTTAACCCACATATAGTCCTCAATCCTTTCATCTCAAAAACTTCTAATCTTTTCCTAATCTGAGCATTCATCCCCCATGTCTCACACCCAAACATTGCAGATGGTAGACACATACTCTCAAACATTCTTACCTTAATTTCCTTTGATATTCTTCCCTTCTTCCAAACTTCTCTCAGTCCCCCCATCACTTTCATTCCCTCCGTCATTCTATTCCTTATTTCCCCATCCATTCCTCCTTTTCCCTCCACTAACATTCCCAGATATTTAAACTCTTCTACCTCCTCAAATTTCTCACCTCCCACCTCGACACCCTCCCATTCATCCCATCTAGCTGCCTCATCCCTGCCCCCAATCCTCATCACTTTACTCTTTGTTGAGTTTACCCTTAATCCCTTCGAGGCACATTCCCTTAACAAACTCCTTCACCAACATTCTCAATTTCTCCCCAGATTCCGCAACTAACACCGCATCATCCGCAAACAACAAGACACTTACCTTCCAATCCCTCTCTCCACTTCTCAACCTAATACCCTTCCCTTCTCTCTCCATCCCCCTAACAACACCATCCATTAACACATTAAACAGCCACACAGACATAACACAGCCCTGCCTCAGTCCAACTCCCACTTCAAACCATTCCGTCAGTTCTCTCCTCACCATTACCCTCGCTCTACAGTTCTCATAAAATGATTTAATTGCATTCAATAATCTACCTCTCACTCCACCCTCACTTAAAACCTCAAACAATTTCCTCCTACAAACTCTATCATACGCCTTTTCCAAATCCATAAAGCATATATACCCCACTTTATCTTTCTCACGCAGTTTTTCACCAATCATTCTCAGTGTAAACACCTGATCCACACATCCCCTACCTTCTCTAAAACCTCCCTGTTCCTCCCCCACTCTCTCTCTTGTCAATTCTTTCACCTTCGATACTAAAACTCTCCCATAAATTTTCCCTACTACACTCAAAAAGCTTATCCCCTAATAATTTTTACACATCATCTTATCCCCCTTCTCTTTATATATTGGCACTATGCAAGCATCTTGCCACTCCTGAGGCACTTTTCCCTCTCCCCAACACACATTAAACATTCTCACCAACCAGTCAACTATTATTCCCGCTCCCACCCTTATCATCTCCCCATATATACCATCCATTCCAGCTGACTTTCCCTTCTTCACCTTTTCCACCGCTACTTTAACTTCCTCTCTACTAATACTCCCGCCTTCTTCTAACAACATCTCCTCACTATTCTCCACTACTCCCTGGCCTCCCACCCCCGTCAACAAATCACTGAAGTGTCTCTATATATATATATATATATATATATATATATATATATATATATATATATATATATATATATATATATATATATATATATATATATATATATATATATATATATATATATATATATATATATATATATATATATATATATATATATATATATATATATATAAATATAATATATATATTATAAAATATATATATATATATAATAAAAAATAAAAAAAATAAAATAAAAAAAAAAATATATATAAAATATAATATAAATATATAATATATATATATATATATATAATATATATATATATATATATATATATATATATATATATATATATATATATATATATATATATATATATATATATATATATATATATATATATATCTATATATATATATAGGATTAATGTCATTTACTTTACCTGAAGAGCCACAAAAGGACTCTTTAATAAATTTTTACTAATACAAAATTGATACTTATATCCATAATCTTCAAATTGCACATTTTTTTAAACATGCATCATACACGAAGAAGAGCTTAAATTTAAAGTTTATTTTTAAAAAAAAATAAAGTAAATTTAATATTTTTTTTTTTTTTTTTTTTTTTTGACAACTACTGCGAAATATCAAAGCTCCGATAACCTAAGTTTCGGTACTATAATACTTCCATATTTTCTTAGGTTGCCAGTTTTATTACTCTGAAGAATTTATCTTGTGACTTACCCCCTGATTTTATTTTCAATTTATAGCATCACATACTCATTTTTTAAATCTTTTTTTAATTGTGATAATCTTCAGAGATGTAACTATCTTTCAATTCCTATCCATTCCATTCCATCTTTTACTACTCTTTTCCATTTTACAAAGTAATCCATGCAACAGCAAAAACTTTGAACAGAGAGTTGCCATGAAGAAACCACATCTTTGATTTTTCACCACTTTAATTGAGAAAGTTAAAAAAAATTTCTCCCCCTAAAAAAAACTTAAATTTTTCTTTAAATATAAAGCGTAAATTTAAAAAATATATACATTATCATCTTCGATAAAGCCAATTTAAATTTTTGGTTTGTAAAAATAGTTTGTTTTTCTTAAATTGTTTTTAATGAAATATCATTATTCTCTCATTATGAAAATTTGAAAAAGGTTGGAGATATTCTGAAACCACTTCAAATCTTCTTCACAATGTTCCAGTGGTTCACATTTTAGAGGAGCCGACAATCTTTGCAAGAGAATCATCTAAACTAATAAATATCATCAACTCTCCAACTATCACTGACTTCCATATTTTTTTAGTTATCGAATTACTAATTCCTTCTCTCTTTATATAATGGACTAGAACGAGGAGGAACAGAAAAGGAAAGAACTCGTGAAACGGAGAACGAACTAACTGAAACTCTAGATGAAAGTTGAGAAGAACAGCAAGAGTGACTTGAAGCAGCAAGAGCGACGAGGAATGAAAAAAAAGGAACTGCTGTAGCAGAATACACGTGTGCCAGTTCAGAAGACTTCAAGGAATTGGAAGTGAGAAACAACTAGTTGAAAATTGAAAGGATTGGGTGTTTGCCATAGCAAAAAATTGGAAAGAATGGTACTCTGTCATACCTAAAAATTGGAAGGAATGGTACTCCACCATAGCTAAAAATTGGAAGGAATGTCTCTCTCCTTTCCTAGGAGAGAAGGTCATAAAAAATTTAATTTAAAAAAAAAAATTAAACTGCACTCAAACTTGTTCATTTCACAAATCCTTTCTTAATGATTGACGTCGAACACCCAGAGACTACCAGTGCAAAACACGGTTGCTATTTACTTTCGCCTTTATTGTGGGTTACCTGCATGGAAGCAATCTTGCAGAGTTGTTTACTGTACAACAGCTCATCTCTCTTCGTTTTCCTGCAAACAGTAACATGCAACTTGTCCCATATTTTGGCATTTGAAGCAAGTATCCGGCCATCTCACGTCAGTTTCTTGCAAGATGGGGGCCCATAACATTAATTATAACATTTTATCTCCCCATGATACCTTGAATTTATTGAATTACTTGTATTGCAGGCCATATTACGCGAAATAAAACAGCCTTCTTGCCTTTTATTGTTACTCCTCAAGACCGCAGGAATAAATTTGTCGTCTCCTACAGAAACAATCGCCCTCGCCTTTTTGATTAATGTCGAGAATTCGCAACTTTCCACCTTTAACAATGATATTAATTCTTTTCCAGTTTTGCTAGAAATTCAGAAGACGAACAACCATTTTAAAATAGCCCCCTCTGTTTCCCGTATAAACCTGCAATCCTTGCTAATCGTCGCAAAGTCCACAGGTTCGTCCTGCCAGATCTTCCTTATTAGTTCCACAATGAGCATTAAATGGATTCTGTCCAAACACCTCCTTCTGTCAACCCTTTATTATTGCGGCGTCTTCTTTTTCCTTCATTGCTCATATCCAGGTAGACGACAAGTACCTTCCATTTCAACAACTAAAAGAATCAGGTTATTTATCATTTTGAAACTTCTGGGACTTTATTGCTACTTTCTTCAACAATCACTAACTTTCGTATTTTTTTAGTTATTCGAATTATTAATTTATTATCCTCCTTTTGAAATTCCTGTAGGAAAGGACATTGATCTGATGAGCTGTTTTAGTCAAACACTTCCTGTTTCTAATGTTAATCAAGTGCTCGAATTTTCAAACTTTCTCATTTTATCTGTATAACTCTCTGACCTCTGATTTAATTAACTTTTATTCCTTTATGAGTTCTATCTTGGAAAAATGCTCTTTTTAAAGACTTCTTTTGATTTAAACACCTTCAAACACGCTGTATACCTACATTGTACGGTATCAGTAGCTCTCATTTTTAATAGCAATTTAATTTCCTTGTTATGTTGTGTTTCTTCTGATATATATATATATATATATATATATATATATATATATATATATATATATATATATATATATATATATATATATATATTATATATATATATA